>CM035837.1:34338487-34415987 GCA_020510985.1 Pholidichthys leucotaenia | reverse complement strand
ATATAGCGCTTTTCTAGTCACAAAGACCACTCAAAGCGCTTTCATTAATACTAACCCTCTATTCTAAGGGCCTATAGGAAACAGATATCTAGGGACAATTTAGAACAGCCAATTAACCTAACATGCATGTTTTTGGCATGTGGGAGGAAACCGGAGAAATCCCGGAGTAAACCCACGCAACACGGGGAGAACATGCAAACTCCACACAGATCACTGTTGGTCGGGGGCTGGGATCGAACCCACGATCCCACGATCCCCACAATCCCCCGGCCAAGGGTAAACTGTGCTGCCGCTGTGCTAACCACTGCGCCACCGTGCAGCCCCCCAGCTTTCCCATATACTGTATACATATCTCATCTTTCCCTTTGAGCCCTGTCTAATTCAGGTTCTCTCTCTGTCTATGGTGGTATGCAAACAGGTTAGAAAATACCAAGTGTCACGTTTTCTCCTGCAGGATTTTTTTTGTCATGATTTACATAAATGACAAAAATATGTGTGTTTTTTTGCATTTTTATTCTAGTGTTTCTTTTTTCCATTGAGAAAGAGAAGGGAAAAAAACATTCATAATAGTAATTTACTCATGCATACTTTAAATTATGTGATCAGCGGTGGGTATAGTAGCCAGAAATTCTACTCATGTACAAGCAGTGCTTTGAAAGTAATAATTAAAAGTAGCCACCCAAAAATTTCTAGTTATGAGTACAAAGAGCACCCACTTAAAAACTTGAGTAATGACTTCAGTCTTGAAGGTTTGAGGGTTTTTTTTTTTTTCAAAATTTATAACTATTTTCTTATAGTTTTCTACTTTTCTCTGTAAATTTATCTAAATTTGCAACCATTTTCCTCATTTGTAATTTCCTCTTATAAAATTATGACTTTTCTTGTATATTTGAGACTTTACTCTAAATTTGTGGATTATTATAGCTAATTTTTATCTATTTTTTTAAATAAAATTATGAGTGTTTTTTTTTTTTTTTTTTTTTTTTTTTTTAATAAATTAGAAATGGATTGTGGTAAAATTTTGACTTTTTTCCTTATACAATTTACACTTTTGGCCATAATTTTGCAAAGCCAGAACAATAATTTAACTCTGATTTCAAAGAAAAAAAATTAATAAAATTGTATTTAATGAAATCATCCATCCTAGCAGTCTGTCATGAGCGACAATGACTGTTTCATTTAGGTCTGATCAGATTCCTCCACACAGCTCTGTCCTTAGCCTTCTGCTGCCAGGAACTCCTGTTTATGTCCAACTTCAAGTTTCTTTTTACGGTGTCTTTAAATCTGAGCCTTGGTCTACCCTGATTGCGTTTGCCCTCGCATAACTGAGTAGAGTAACTGCCGAGGGAGACGCTGGTGGTCCATCCTCTCAACAGGTACGAGCCATCTCAGGTTCCTCTGTATTAGCATGTCCTCCATTGATGGTAGACCAACTCGTTTCAACACTTCTATGTTGGTTATCTTGTCTTTCCATGAGATGTTCATTATGGCTCGAAGGTGTCTCATCATGTATGTGTGGAGTTTCTTCACCTGCACTCTGTAGACAGTCTAAGTATCAGCACCGTACAATAGAGTAGCCAGTACTGTCGCTCTGTACACTTTGCATTTCACACGGATAGACACGTCTATTGTTCCACAGTCTCTTCCTCAAGTTTCCAAACACAGCGCTCGCTCTTTCCATTCTGAGAGATAGTTCATCCTCCAGCCTAGCATTCTCTGAAACAGTACTCCCTAGATACTTGAAAGTCTTACACTTGACTAATGGCTCTGTACCAATGCTGATCTCTTCTGGTATTGATGTTGATAATTGGAACTTTGGTGGTTGATAAAGGCACTCTGTCTTCTTGATGTTGATTTGGAGGCTGAATTGGCTAGCTGCTCTTGCAAATTTCTTCATTAAAGAATGCATATCTTCCACACTGTGTGCAACTAGAGCACTGTCGTCGGCAAAGAGCATTTCTCTTACTACCTTTATTGATGTCTTACTCTTGGCTTTAAACTGTGCCACATTGAACAAGTCTGCTTCTTTCCTTGTTTGAATGTATACTCCTTCTGAAGTGTCTTTGAAGGCCACCTCAAGCATGGCTGCCAGATATAGCGAGAAGAGTGTAGGTGCCAGCACACACCCTTGTTTCACCCCGTTGCTTACTGAAAAGTCTTTAGATCCTGAACCACTCATTACCCTGTTTGCTTGCATACCTGTATGGAGTGCCTTGTTCAGGCTGACATACTTCTCTGTACAGCCATATTTCTTGAGTACCTGCCAAAGTCCTTGTTGTGAAACAGTATCGAAGGCTTTACTGAAGTCTATGAAGACTACGTAAAGCGGCATGTTCTGTTCGATACACTTTTCTTGAACCTGTTTGAAGCAGAAAATCATGTCCATTGTGCTTCTTCCACTTCTAAAGCTGCACTGGGTTTCCGGTAGTACATTCTGCGACATGTGTTCATTGAGTCTGTTTAGTAGTACATGTGAGAGAATCTTACCAACAGTGGCTAGCAGTGATATACCTCAGTAATTTCCACAATCTTTTCTGTCACCTTTCTTCAACAAAGGCACAATACTTGCATCCTTCCAGTCTTGAGGTACTTTCTGGGCATCCCATATCTCTTGGATGAGTTTGTGCAGGCAGTTGGTCAGCTGAACACCACCAAATTTCCACACTTCTGCTGAAATTCCATCCCTTCCTTGAGCTTTACCATCCTGTGTTGTCCTGATAGCTGCCATTAGTTCATCAAAATTTGGTGGTTCATCCAAACTTGATACAGCTGGTCACTGCACTAGAGCTTCTTTAGCCTCTTCAGTGAGATCTCCAGGGTTGTTTAGTAGTTGGTCAAAGTGGTCTGCAAATCTGTCCAGGATCTTGTCTTTCTCCTGCAAAACCGCTTCACCATCCATAGCCTTTAGTTGGATCAATCCTCTTGGTTTAGGGCTGTAGATTTCTCTCAAACCTGTGAAGAATGCTTTCATGTCCTTCCTGTCTGCTGCAGTTTGAAGTTCCTCTGCTTTTTCATCCCACCAGTTGGACTTCATCTCTCTGGTGTACTTCTGTAGCTCACTCTAAGCCTTTGAGTATTTCTTCTTCTTTGACCTTGTGTTACACTGTAGGTTTTCCTGCCTAGCTGTATTCCTCGCTTCTAGTAGTTTCTTCAGGTGTTCATCATGCTCATCAAACCAATCTTGATGTTTCCTCTCAGGGTGGCCTAATACATCACTCGCAGTCAGATACACCGTATCCTTCAGTGTTGCCCATTTCTCTTCTGACATTCTCTGAGTTGTTGCTGTCCCAGTCTTTCAAGTTTTCATCCATTTCCTTTGTAAGTTCTTCCTGCTTCTTTTGGCCTTTCAGTGCACTAGTGTTTAGCTTCCGTGGTGGCTTCGCACCTGTCTTGCAGTGCTGTTTTTGTCTCCAAATCCTTTATCTAGATCTCAGCAAAACATGATCAGCACCTCTCATTGCTCTGGTGTCCAATACATCCCTTATGTCTCTCTGTCTGACTATGATGTAGTCTAATAAGTGCCACTGCTTGGATCTTGGGTGCATTCATGTCTTCTTGTGTGTGTCCTTGTGCTTAAATAGAGTGTTGGTTATCACAAGGTTGTACTCTGAACATAGTGCAAGTAGAAGTTCTCCATTAGCATTGCACTTGCCTACTCCATGACTGCCTAGCACTCCTTTCCATTTCTCAGTGTCCGCACCAACTCTGGCATTAAAATCTCCAACAAGTATCAGCCTGTCATCAGTCGGTACACGCCTGATAGTCTCACGTAAATCACTGTAGAACTCTTCCTTCACCTCCTCTGTGTTGGTCATTGTTGAGGCATATACACTGAGTGTGGCATACATCTTCCGCTGTAGTGGGAGTCTCATAGTCATTATCCTGTCGTTGATTGGCACTGGTTCCTCATCAAGCATTGCTATCTCCTTTCTAACTGCAAAGCCCACTCCTGCTTCTCTCCTTTCTTGAGTTGATCTCCCACTCCAAAAGAAGATGTACCCATGGTCTTCCAAGCTGTCATATCCAGGCAATCTTGTTTCATTAAGTGCAGCTATGTCTACATTGTACCTGTTCATTTCCAGGGCCACAAGCGCGGTCAGTCTTTCTGGGCGCTGTGATGTTGTTCTGTTCAACAGAGTGTGTACATTCCATTCTGCTACACACAAGGCTGCTGTTTTCCTCTTCTTTTATCTTCCTGAAATAAGTTAACTTAAATTGCCAAAGGTGCAGTTATTTCTGTTATAATATTTCTATATATTTATAGTTTTTTAGAACTCTCCTCACCAACCAGACAGCAGGAATAACCTCCCTTATTTTGAAATCCAAATGTTGGTAGGTTTAGTTTGTCTGAAGGCTGGAGGATGTTGATGGATTAAAGTCATTAACTTCATGAAATTCAGTCATCTTAACTTGCCAGGTACATAATAATGAACATAAATTAGTTAATATTGTAGTGGCTGGTTAAGTAAGTCCTCAGCAATTCATCAGTCACTCTTGCCTGTCCCTGCATATGAAGCCTGCACATGAAGCCTAGCCACACTTGTTTGCTAAGTGACTCTTCATTATTGTTCCCGTTACCAGTGGGTTAAAACCACGATAAATGCCTCCACTGCTTACATACCTCTTTTGCTTTTTTCCACATTTAAGATAAGATAAGATAAGATAAGATAAGATAAGCCTTTATTAGTCCCACAATGGGGAAATTCCAGGATTGCAACAGCATAGGGATAGCAACACTCAGAGCAACAATCAGAAGGCAAGAAAAAACAACATCTAGTAAACATATGTCCATATTACTATAAATGTATATATATATAGACACACAGTGCAGAGCATTATGGCTGGTGAATGTGCAGCAGAAAGTCAAAGCTCTCTCTCCGCGGATGCAGCGGGCCAGCTGGAAGTCTTTGGGCATGATGGTGAACCCCCTTAGCGAAGAAGAGACCACCAGGTGGGCCTCGCTGGACTCCTGCAGAGCCATGACGGCGAAGCTCAGGAAACGCAGGACGGTCTTGAAGTCCTGAGCGATCTCCCTCACCAGGCGCTGGACGGGCAGCTTACAGATGAGCAGCTCCGTGGATTTCTGGTAGCGACGGATCTCTCAGAGCACGGGCCTGTGACGGCGAGGCCTCTTCACTCTGCCGGTGGCCAGAGCGCCTCTCCGAGCAGCCCTGGTGGCTAGCTGTCTCCTGGGGGGGGGGGGCTTCTTCCTCCAGTAGATTTTACGGGCGGTCTGCTTGGTTCTTGCCATTGCTCTTTATTATTCTGTCTTATATTTCTTTCACGCCGCCTAAACTCCAGCCCGGCACCCGCGTCGTTTTCGCTACAGCTCCCGGTATGTCGAGTTTCCCATTAGCACCGGGCGGCGGCCAAGTGCTAGCTAGCACTAGCTCCTCCCCGCTGTAACGTCTCCCGCTGCAAACCGTGGCTCCGTCCGCCGACCCGGGAGACCCCCGGGCGATCCGTGCGTCCGTGATATATATACAGAGTGAAAGGTGTAGAAAGAAGAAGGAAGATAAAAAAAGGCTGTTGCAACAGGCAGCCGACTCGTGTGGCGCCGCCGGTCCGGCGGAACCGGAACCGGAAAAAAAAAAAAAAAAAAAAAAAAAGTACGTTATTAAGTAATTTAAAGTACGTTAATAAGTTCATGCTTCTCTCGGACAGTGACACTAGAGAGACACTCTGCCCGCTGACTGTAACAATAATGCAGACGGCGTGCTTCCGAATTCCGACGCTTGGATGACTGTCGCACATGTTGTTTGTGTGCGCTTGTAGAGCGTCATTCCTTAATTTACTTTTCTTAAATGTATTTTTTTTTTTTTTTTATTAGTGTGGCGGCATAGTTTCAGGGGTGACGTCCTGCCACATGGAAATGTTACCAGCGGAAACCTTGGTGACAGTGGTCTAGAATTTGAGTTTTCCCAGAACAAGAACATATTTTATAATCAAGCAGTATTACATGAGACAAAGTATCGTGTCATGAATATATGACCCTTTTACAATAGTACCTACTCAACCCTACTCCCCTTGACTCGATTTGTGGGGTTTTTCATTATTACCTGGTACCAGTGAGGTTCCAACCATGGTGAGCTGAGCTGAAACTGTGACGTCAACAGATTGCAGGCCACTGATTGACCAGGGCATAATGTCAGTAGATGAGAGCGACGTCTTCACAAGATTCAAAACCGCCATTTTTAAATTTGGCCATGAGTTTTTATTATGTCTTTGATAATCAATAAAATAAATGGCTAAACACAAATCAACACAATCACAAAACACTCACCATCTTCCCCGTGAGCAGCCATCAGCTCGGAAGCTTCCTGGTATTTTATTTCGGAACGCTCCGCCGGCGCGGGGGCTGAAAAGTTCATATAGTGGTCAAATTTGACCAAATGTGGTTATTTTCCAACAGTCTCCCCATCGGTGCGCACAGTTCTTCCATCAGTGTTGCAGCGCTTGGATCCCTGCACTTGAAAAATAAACTACATTTGGTCAAATTTGACAACTAAGAACTTTTCAGCCCCATCGGCCCTGCTGTGGTGGAGCGACCCAAAATGAAAAAGTATACCAGGAGGTTTCTGAGCTGATGGCTGCTCACAGGGAAGATGGTGAGTGTTTCATTATTTTAAGCATCTTTTACGTTATTTATTAGTGACAACGTCAGCATGTAAACAACATAACGGGATAACGGGCCACCTTTCTGTAATGAACCCACCCACTTGAGCTGGTACTCAGTTGTAATGGAAAACCAACCACACCGTGTCGAGCCAAGTAGAGTCGAGGCGAGTAGGGCTGAGTGGTGCTACTGGAAAAGGGGCTATAGTAACTCCGGGTGTGGTACGCAGAGGGCATCAGAGTATCACACCTGGAGTTAGTACAGTATATTCATGATACCGTAACAACGTCGAGTGTAATATTGCTTTTATTCAACAGTCCCGACAAGCACAATTTATTAAATGACAGCAATACTGGACTAAATATTATGATTTGTTTGTTTAACCAGTTATTTTGTGTAGCTGAGAAAAAAATAGTCCCTTCTAAATGTAGCCAGTAACTGTTGCTAAACATCTCAATCAGCATGAAGACGTCTATTGTCATTTCCTTTCCCAGCTGTGGCGCAGGTCTAGTGTGGCTGACTACTGATCGGAGGGTCAGGGGTTCAATTCCCGCTCTGCCTGCAGTCTGCATGTCAAAGTGTCCTTGAGCGCTGAATCCCCAGTTTCTTCTGGTGGGTCAGGCCAGCGCCTGTGGCAGCTCCGCCGCCATCAGTGTGTGAATGTGTGTGTGAATGAGTGGATAGCAGGATCTGTAAAGTGCTTTGGTCATCTCGAGATGAGGAAAAAGTGCTATACAAGTGAACACCATTTAACATTTCACATACTTGTAAACAAATTAAATATTGCCAATTGCAAAAGTAATAAGTGTTTACAAAACATACTATACATACTACAATGCTCCGCACTGTGTGTCTATATATATATATATATATATATTTATATGTACATATGTATACTTGCTGCTCTTGTTTTTTTCTCTTGCCTTCTGATTGTTGCTCTGAGTGTTGCTATCCCTGTGCTATTGCAATCCTGGAATTTCCCCATTGTGGGACTAATAAAGGCTTATCTTATCTTATCTTATCTTATACCTGTTGAGTTGGTACTGCAGAAGACCAGAGATCAAAACGTATCCAATGCCAGTGTAGGTACCATACACCGTGTTCCAAATTATTATGCACATAGGATTTTAGTGTCATAAACATTCAGTTTTTTGTATTTAAATTAAACTCATGAATGGTATTGTGTCTCAGGGCTCTTTGGATCACTGATATTAATCTCACATACAGTACCTGTCATAATTAGTTTGCCAGGTGAGCCCAATTAAAGGACAAGTCCACATTATTAAGCATTCAACAGGTTTCAAGCAATATGGGAAAGAAAAAGCATCTCTCTGCTGCCGAAAAGTGTCAAATAGTGCAATGCCTTGGACAAGGTATGAAAATCTTAAGGTGGATTCACACTACAACATTTGGACCAACTTTTACTGGCGTTTTGGCAAACGTCTGGCTCTGCTGGCAAAAGTTAATGATTGCTGGTGTTTGTTGGCAAACGCTGGCAAAAGTTGTGTTCTTTGGAAATTTCAGCCTCCTGAAAATTTGCTGACATTTGGAAATACACGGTGAAATTTGTGCTCAGTTTGTAAGAGTTCCTGAGCGCTGAGCTAAGTTATGCACAGTTTACCTAAGTCAGCCTAAGTTAAAGCTGGGCTCACTCTATAGCATTTGGACCGACTTTTACAGATGTTTTGAAAAATTAGAGAAATACTCAGCGCAGATAGGCTGACATCAGCATCAGGTGGCGCGCATATAAAGATCAGTGTTTGTGGAGGCTTCCTGCCGTTCTGCTTCTGGAGTGAATACATCTCCCTTGGGCATACTTTTCAGTATTTATTTTCATTTGATATTCCTATGTAGTTACTTCTGCATACCCTTTTCCCCTGTTTGTTCATTCATTCATCTAAAAAAAATAATAAAATAATGCATAGACTCCAGCACGAAGTCCGCAGTTAAAATGTGGATGGAATAAAAAACTATGTAGTGAATCATGATATAAATAAAATGATGGGTGATTATTTTGACTGTTACACCTCTCTCCATTAAAATAACGTAAAATCCTGTTAAATGTCATTTACTTTTTGACACCACATCAGCGCTGTTGGATTCCCACACTGGAAGTGAACCAATCCTGGAGAATACGCACTGAGCAGAAAATTAAGAACAGTAAATTTCTCAATGAGATTTTTTTTTCTTTTGGGCTGTCACATTTTTTGGGCTATTACACGCAGCCTAAGTGTCCACCAAACACGTTTTTTGTCGCCTGACAGCCCTGAATGTCTTTTTTTTTTTTCAGTGCTTGTGTGCTGCGCTCTGGGGGGAAAAGAAAGTCTGTGGTCTGTATCCCTGCAACAGCTTGTCAGTCACAGCTCAGCACTTCTGCTTTTCCGATGGTCAGACTTTCTACTTATTTTTAATAGCAGTCTCTAAATAACAATGGACAGGAAACATATTCTAGTATTGGTAGCAGCTCTGGATGCAAAATATGATGGCACGGAAAGCAGGAGTCTGAATAAAGACTGCACCAGCATCCTATGTCCCGCCTTTCCTTAATTCTGATTGGCTGCTTAGAAAGGTCTGACATTGACAGCTCAGCTGCGGTCTGAAAAGTTGAACTTATTCAACTCTGAGCACCCTGAGTGCCGCAACAAAAAGCGGCCACCCCTGAGAGTGTGCAAAAAAATCTCACAAACCCATAAACTAAAACAAACTTCAACTTGGGCTGCACGGTGGTGCAGTGGTTAGCACTGCGGCAGCACAGTTTACCCTTGGCCGGGGGATCGTGGGGATCGTGGGTTCGATCTCAGCCCCCGACCAACAGTGATCTGTGTGGAGTTTGTATGTTCTCCCCGTGTTTGCGTGGGTTTACTCCGGGATTTCTCCGGTTTCCTCCCACATGCCAAAAAACATGCAGGTTAGGTTAATTGGAGACTCTAAAGTGGCCCTAGGTGTGAATGTGTGTGTGAATGGTTAAGGGATAGCGCCGTATCGTGGCTGCTTCATCCATCCAGGTGGTGGATGCCCTCAATTTCCCGTCTGGGGATCAATAAAGTATACTAAATCTAAATCTAAAATCTAAAACAATTCAAACTGAAACTAATCAAGTGTGTGTGTGTGTGTGTGTGTGTGTGTGTGTGTGTGAGTGAAATTTTTAAAAAACATGTCATACACATCATGTTATCACCAAACAAATACCATACATTGTCCTCTTACATATATTTTCTTTTTTTAATTACCCCTTCTCTCTATTTCTGTTCCGTTCCTGCATGTCTGAACTGGGTTTTGATCTAAAAACATCTGTTTTCACCAGCATTTCAGTCAACATTTGCCAAAGGAGCTTAACTTAGGCTGACCTGAGGCAAACTCTCCATAACTCAGAGGAACTTTGACATTTTTTTCCCAAACGTCAGCAAATTTTCAGCATGCTGAAAATTCTCAACGAATATAACTTTCACCAACTGAAGTGCTAGTGGTTGTTGTCAAGCTGTAATTGGTGCTCAAGGGCACAACATCATAAGTTTCGGCGTCTGTAAACGGTCACGACATTGTCAAAGCGTTATCTTGTCTGTTTTTGTTTGTTGTACTAGCTCCGGTTTAAATTTTTATCTCTTTCTTTTTTTACTGATATTAATTTTTTACTTAGTGTTAGCTTAGTAAATATGAAAGCCCGATCAGGCACACAGGTGAATCAGACCCCGGGTGGGGCTGTTCACCAGGTTAGGCTAACCTGTTTTAGCTAACTAGCTAGCCACTTCTGGCCTGGAAAGCCATGGCTCTATCCCCTACTTGTGTCAGCTGTGCCTCCCTCTCTAAGAAGGTTTCTGAGTTGGAATTGAGACTCTCTAACCTTTATAAGATTCGGGAGGCTGTAAACCACCTTGACACTATTATTTTTGGATGGACATCAGCCCCAGCGACGGACTCGCAGCTAGCAGAGATGGCTACTTACCTGGGTGAAATTAGCACATCGCCATCCACTCCCACCCCTGCTCCGGTCACCTCAGCTGTCCAGGACTCCAGCATCAAACACTGGCTTCAGCTCGGAGCTAAACCCAAAGCCTCGGGTGGTTCGTCACAACCTCAATGCGTGCCCTGGACCTTGGTTGAGCCAAATAGCAAACGTCGGAGATTGATCAGACATGGCCGCGCCTCCTCCCTTCCCCTTTTGCTGGAAAACAGATTGGACATCCTTTCCCTGGAAGATTTCCCCCACCTGGACGTCAATCATCCTCCCATGGCCACCCCATTCCTTCAGCAGCGGCCCAAACCCGCAAGCCCCGGATTATAACTATCTTAGGTGTGCCAAACTATACACCAGCTCCAAAAAGAAGAGCGCACATCCCCCCGCATCACCCCCGCATCCGCACCCTGCCGCCACAGCAGCAACTACAGCAAAATTATCCACCATTTCAGAAGCCACCAACAAAGCCCCGCCCCCCAGACGAGGCTGGTAATTGGTGATTCAATAATGAGGAACGTCAGAAGCAGGTACTGTTACAAAATTTTTTCCTGAGGCTAAAGTGTCAGACATTGAGGCTCTTACCCCTGACCTATTAAATGAATACTCCCTCGCTAAAACTGTTATTGTGCACGTTGGATGCAACAACATCCCAGATGAAGCATCTGAGATCTTAAAGAGTGACTTCAGGAACCTTCTGTCCACTTTTATGAACTGTGGCAGACGTGTGTTTATTTCTGGGCCACTTGCACCTTTTAGAAGGTTGCAATTATTTTAGCAGAACTCTCAGCCTTGATACCTGGTTGTGTTCAACATGTCCTACTTTTAACATTGATTTTGTAGACAATTTCAACCTGTTTTGGAAATGCCCATCATTTATGAAGCCAGATGGCACCCATCCAAATAGACAAGGTGCATGTGTTCTAAGGTAGTGGTCCCCAACCTTTTTTGCGCCACTGACCGGAATGTCAGACAATATTTTCAGGGACCGGCCTTTAAGGTGTGGCGGTTAAATACAACAAAAGAGCATGATATGACCGCCATAAAAACGGTGGTATTTTCTAAATATAATAATAAACGGGAACGTCCTCTTAACATCGCGACAACAACATGAGTAACATCCTCTCTGCCCACAACACTCTGGTCGCTATGGTAACGTTATGCATGCCTTCAAAATAAGATATGTCACAAACACAAATAAAAAGTGCATAAAAAAATACAACTCACTGCAATGCTGAGTCAGTGGGAGCCCTGAGCTTGTTTCTCTGCAACAATACGGTCCCATCTAGGAGTAATGGGAGACAATGACACCCAAAGTGCGTTGCTTATGTCCAGTCTACTTCGTAGTTTTGTTTTGGTTGCTGTCACTGCAGAAAACCCCGCTTCACACAGATAGGATGTCGGAAATGGCAACAGGGTTTTCAGTGCTGTTGTGGCGATCTCAGGGTATTCAGCCATGACTTTAATCCAGAACACCTGCAGAGCTGTTGTCTTGGACATACTTTTTTTTTTTTGTAACTTAGATTTTTATTCATTTTTCATCATATATAATGCATTCAGATCACATTCTACATTTAAAAAACAAAGGGGTTAGGGTAGGGAAAAATAAAAAAAAAAAATAAACAAAATAAAAATAAAAAATAAAAGAGGGGGGGACAAATGTTGGAGCATCAAGTTTTTAGTTTCCATCTCTTAATTCTTCTGGTTTTTTCAGTGTCTTTGGTTATTCTTTCAATTTCTGCCTCGTTGTTGCACTTTGTAGTGTGTCCATTTCCGCCATTTTTTCTCCCATATTCCTTCTTGCATTCTTCGTCGATATGTTAGTTTTTCCATCATACGTATGTCCTCAACAATGTCAGTCCATTGTTCTTGGTCAGGAAGAACTTCTGATCGCCATTTTTTTGTGATAGTTTTTTTACATGCAATCAACAAGATTTTAACTAGATATCTGTCCTCAGCCTGTATAACACTGTCTTTTTTAAGATCACATAAGTACATCAGGTTACAGTTCAATGGTATATTATATCCTAATATCCTCTGTATTGTCACATGCATAGATTTCCAAAATGATGATATTTTGTAGCATTTCCAAAACATATGTGAGTGGTCTGCATTTTGAGCCCCACATCCCCTCCAGCATAAAGATTGGGTATTTGAATATTTTCCTTGAATCTGTGGTGTAATGAAAAAGCGAATCAGGTTTTTCCATCCAAATTCCCTCCATGCCCTTGAATTTGTTGATGTGTTGTGTTTTCCATATTTCCTGCCAGCTTTCTTCTGTTATGTTTAAATTGAGCTCTTTCTCCCATTTCTCCTTTATATAGTTACTTGTATGATTGTTTGTCATAAGTTTCTGATATAGTTTTGAAATAATTCTTATTTTATTTCCTGCATATGAGCTTAAAATAAGTTGTATAATCTCGTTCACATCTGTTTGGAGGTTATGCCTAATCTTCTTCATATAGTAATCTCTCATCTGCAGATATCTGAAAAATTCCGATCTTTCTAATTTAAATTTTCTCCTGATATTTACAAAGCTCCCGAGATCTTTTTTCCGATATTGCCCCATGCTGTGATTCCCTTGTTCACCAGATTTTTGTATCCCCTATCTTGTTTTGCCGGTTCAAACTGACTGTCAAATGCTACCCATTTCAATAGTTTTATGTCTTCCCTTATATTATATTTTTGTACTATTTTATACCACAGTTCTAAAGTAAATTTAGTGATTGGGTCTATTTGTTTGATTTGCTTATATGCATCTTTATCCCCTATTATGCTTTGTACTGGGAGTCCCTCAATTTCCTTTTCCATTTCTTTCCATTTTGCCTCATATCCCTCGTCGCACCAACATATGATATATCTTATTTGTGCTGAGTAGTAATATTCCTTTAGACTCGGTAGGCCCATGCCTCCTTTCTCTTTTGGTAATTGGAGGGTTTTATATTTCACTCTTGGTTTTTTACCTCCCCAAACAAATCTCGATATCATCCTGTCCCACTTTGAGAATTGGGCATCTGGAATCTCTGTTGGTATAGCCTGGAAGAGGTAAAGTAATCTAGGTTGTATGCTGATTTTGACTGTCTCAATTTTTGAATTCAGATCCATATTTAAGATTGACCATCTATCAATATCTTTTTTTATTTCTTGTTCCAACCTATCATAGTTTGCTTTATATATTTTGCTTAGGTCTTTAGGTATGTTCACTCCAAGGTATTTTATTTCTTTTTGCTTCCAGTTTAGTTTGATCTTATCAGTTATCTGGTTTAGAGGGTTATAGTGGAATGTCAGTATTTGTGTTTTTGTTATGTTTATCTTGTATCCTGATAATTTTCCAAAATTTTCTATCAAGTTCATCATTTCCATTATTGATTTATCTGGTTGTTCAAGGTAAACTATAATATCGTCTGCAAATAGCCCAATCTTGTGTTCCGCCCCCTTTATTGTTACACCTTTTAATTTCTTATTTTGTCGTATCGCTTGAGCCAATGGTTCTATGAACAGAGCAAACAAGGTGGGCGATAAGCAGCATCCCTGCCTAGTTGATCTTTGTATATTTACTTTGTCTGTTAAGCTACCGTTTATCTTGATTCTTGCCACAGGTTCTTGATATAGCGTCCTTATGCATTGTACTGATTTTTCGTTAAATCCAAAGCGCTCCAGTACACTATATAGGAATTTCCAGTTAACCCTGTCAAATGCTTTTTCTGCGTCTAAACTCATTATTACTGCGCTTTTCTTTTCTTTATGTATTTGGTTAATTATATGTATTGTTCTCCTGATATTGTCATGTGTTTGGCGTCCCTCTATGAATCCAGTTTGATCATCTTCTATCAATTCCGTCAAGAATGTCTTTATTCGTTTACATATAATTGTTGTGTATATTTTATAATCTACATTTAATAGAGAGATTGGTCTATAGTTTCCGCATTGTTCTTTATCTTTCCCTGGTTTTAAAATAACTGAAATGATTGCTTCGTTCCATGTTGGAGGTATTTTGTTGTTGTTCAGCGTCCAATTAAATGACTTTAGGAGTTGTGGCGTGAGTTCTTCTATAAACAGTTTATAAAACTCAGATGGGTATCCATCACTACCTGGTGATTTACCGTTTTTAAGTGACTTAATCACATCTCTGATCTCTTGTGTTGTTATTTCTGCTGTTAGTTTTTCATTTTGTTGATTTCCTATTGATGGCAAGTCCAATGTGTCTAGAAATTTTTTGATATCTTTAGTATTTGTTTCTTCAGGTTGCGAGTATAGTTCTTGGTAGAAATTATGGAAAATTTCTTCGATGTTTTCTGGGTTAACTGTGGTTTTATTTGTGGTGGGGTCTTTAATCTTGTATACATTGTTCATTGTTTGTTGTTTTCTTAACCGTTTTGCCAGCAGTTTTGTGGCTTTTGGCCCCGTTTCATAATATTTTTGCTTTAGATATCTATTTTTCCTTTCAATTTCATCCATTTGTGTTTCTTTTATCTTTGTTTTTTCTTCTTTAATTTCTTGATATATTTTTGGATCATTTGTGCTTTGATGTTTACGTTCTAATTCCCTCAGTCTCTCACATCTTTGTTCATACGCTTCCAGTTTAGTCTTATTTGCTTTTCCTGTTTCAACAATTAATTTACCCCTTAACACGGCTTTTAGTGCATCCCATAGTATTGTTGGGTCCACTTCTTCATTGTCATTCTCTTGGATATATTCGTTTATGTTTATTTTTATTCTTTCTTTCATTTTCTCATCATTTAACAGTCCTACGTTAAGTTTCCATGTTGTTTGTCGTTTTCTATTGTTTAAATATATTTCCATGTACATAGGGTTATGATCTGATATTTCTGCCCCTCCAATCCAACAATTTCTCACCCTGTGTCTGTCACCTTCATTCATAAGGAAGTAATCTATTCTAGAGTGTACTTTATGGGCTGCTGAATAATGTGTATAGTCTTTTTCGAGTGGGTGTAGGTCCCTCCATATGTCTACCATACCCATTTCTGCCAGTGAGGTTCTTATGAACTTTGTTACATGTTTTTTTGTCTTCTTAACACTTGTTGTGTCAACTTCATGATCCATGACAGCATTTAAGTCTCCTGCACAAATTAGGACTCCTTCACTGTGTGTTGCTATGAGATCAAACAGATGTTGAAAAAAACCCTTGTCACTTTCTGGTGGGGCATAGATGTTCACTAATGTGATCTGCATACCATCTATTCTTCCCTTTATTATTACATACCTGCCTTCTTTATCCTGGATTTCCTGTTCACTTTCAAATTGTATTTTGTTTGAGATTAGTATCATAACCCCCCTTTTTGCTCCTCCCTTAAATGAACTGTAGTAGGAGTTCTTATAGCCAAATCTCTTTAGTTTCACATGTTCTGCCTTGCTCAAATGTGTCTCTTGCATAAATATAATTTCAGCTTTTTCCTTCTTGAATTTTCTTATTATTCTTTCCCTTTTAACAGGTGAGTTCAGACCATTCACGTTTAGTGTCATTATCTTAAGATTTTTACCCATATTCATGTTTTTCCATTTTTTTAACTTGTGCTCCTAGCCCCTTTAACAACAAAAATAACACATATTTATATAAAAACACATTAAAAAAACTCGACCTCCGTACTTTGGGCCTTTCTTCTGCCCACTGGTCCCTGTTGGTGGGTGGGGGGTTTGTCTTCACAGAGTGAAGGGCCCTCCCTAGACTTCTAATTACTATCAAAGTAATAGTCATAAGTCTAGAAATGTCCAACAAATATCACTTAAACCTCTCCTAGCCGTCTGTTTCTCTTTTACCTTGTCTTCTTGGCCTTCATTTCTTCTGTGCCTTTCTTAATCTTTGTTATGATCTAGGCTTTCAGTTGAAAGCCTTGTAGCTTGTCCTGGGCCTGCTGCTCTACGTCTCTCCCCCTTCTTCCGCCGTTCACTCGTCTCCACTCCGTCTGTCGTGGTGCGTTCAGGGCCGCCGCTGCTCCAGCCGTCTCCTTCGGCACGCTCACCTCAAGGCCCCGCTCCATCATATCCTGCGCTGCCTCTTCGGCCGTGTTGTAGGTTCTTGTGCCTTCCTCCCAATGAATCCTCATTTTCGTTAGCGGCGTTTGGAATCTAATTTTTTTCTCTTTCAGCGTTTTTTTAATATTGGCATATTTCTTCCGCTGCTGCACGATTTCTGTCGGGTAGTCATGGTCAAAAAATACCTGTTTGTCGCCGATTCGTATCTTTTTTTTTCCATGCTTGCGTCAGGATTCTTTCCTTTATGTCATATTTCACAAAGTTTACCACAACTGACCTGGGTGGAGAGTTTGTTTTCGGGTTCTGTGCCGGTGTTCTGTGCGCCCGTTGAATCTGCAGATCCGTTTCTCCGGGTATTTCCAGCTCTTTTTTTAAGAACTGATCCATGAATTTTGTCATCGAGTTGCCTTCAATGCCCTCCGGAATTCCAAAGATGCGCATATTGCTTCGTCGGGATCTGCTCTCCAAGTCGTTTATTTTCTCCTGCATCCTCTGCGTTTGCGTCGTCAGGGTCTGTAGTTGTTCGTTTGCCTCGCTTTTCCAATCTTCTAGTTCCGAAATTCGGGTCTGCGCTTCTGTCATACACGCCCGCTGGGAGCGCAGCTCCTCCATGTTTTCCGTTAATTTACGCTCCATTTCTCTTCGGAGGTCCATGATTTCCTCCTTAATTTCTTTTTTCAGTTCCTCCTTAAGAGCCGCTAAATCCTGTTGTAGCTGTCGCTTGAATTCTCTCAACTCTTCACCCAAACTGGCGATGCCAGCGTTCATGTTGTCGAGTCTGGTGTCCTCCATTTTCTCTGCTGTGGACATCTCGTTTTTTTGGGCTTTGCGTACAGCGGTTTTTCCTGCGTTGTTGGAGAGGAATTCTTCAATTTTACCCTGTTTTTGTCCTTGTGCCCGGTTCCTTCGTGTTTTCATCCCTTAGTTTATTGATTCGTTTATGTCGAGTTGGCCATTTACCGATGATTTTTAATCCGGCTAGGGAGAGCTCTTTGTTTAAGTGTTATGTCTCTCCGCCATCTTCCCGGAAGTCCCCCTCGGACATACTTTTAAGGCCGCCGTCATTTGCGACCTCCAGCAGTTGATCTTCTTCTTGCACAGACATGTTGGATTCACCTGGTTTGTTCAGAAATGTGTCGCGGATCCATTCTTTGGTAGTTCGTGGATCTTTTGTGGTTGGAAAGTAGTGCTCGAACTCTTTTAAAAGCAAAGACAGGTGATCGTGCACCAGCTGGGAGAATGAAGGCTCAGGCACAGTCTCTTCCAAAATCCTCGCTAATGTTTGAAACATGTCAAATATACCTCAATTCACACGCCGTCCCCACAAATCCAATTTGGCTTTAAATGCAGCTACTTTATCTGCCAACTTGAAGGCAGTCGTCATTTTCCCCTGAAGTGACAGATTGAGTTCATTGAGCAGGCTGAATATGTTGCACAAGTAAGCTAGTTTTGCGACCCAATCCTCGTCACTGAAATGTGCTGCCAGTGGTGACTTTTTTTCTGAGAGAAATCTCTGCAGCGGCTCTCGTAATTCAAACACTCTGGCCAGCGATCTCCCTCGGGATAACCATCTTACTTCTGTGTATAAGAGAAGGCGTCTCTGCTCCACCTCCATCTCCTCACAAAGCTGCTCGAATAGGCGTGAGTTAAGGGCGTGTGCTTTGATGTGGTTAATAACTTTAATTACATCATTCAATACGCTGTTAAGTTCCGGTGGCATTTTTCGAGTAGCCAGCATTTCCCTGTGAATGACACAATGCATTGACTCACACTCAGGTGCAACCTCCGTAATCCAAGCAGTTAAACCGTACAGCCTTCCGGTCTTGGCAGCTGCCCCGTCTGTGCATATGCCGACACAAAAGGACCATTTCAGTTTTCCTGATATATAATCATCCAACGACTTGAATAGTTCTGCAGCTGTGGTTTTGGTTGGCAATGATGGTGCACATAACATATCCTCATGCACATCCTCCTGATAAACATATCGTACATAAACAAGTAGTATTGCCTTGTTGTCAATATCTGTAGACTCGTCAACCTGGAGTGCATACCATGGTGATATATTAATCCTCTCCAACAATTGTGTCTCTGTGTCCTCCGCTATTTCCTCGATGCGCCGAGTGATGGTGCTAGCCGAAAGAGGCACCTGTGCTATCTTTTTAACCGCAGCCTCTCCTAGAAGTTCACGGCAAATGTCTTTAGTGGCGGGCAGGATCAATTCTTCACCAATAGTGAATGGCTTTTTAGCCTTAGCAATACGATTAGCTACCAAGTATGATGCTCTCAGTGCACTCACATTTGTTGATGTGGTGGCCCTCATTAATTTCTTCTGTCCTTCTTGTTCACGCTTTTTTCTTTCAAAATACTCCAAAGGCTTGTCTTTTAATGCAGGGTGCTTGGTCTCCAAGTGGCGAAGCAGTTTTGGAGGCTTCATTGCCTCATTAGAGAGCCGGTCGCCGCATATTATGCAGAGTAGGCTTGGTGCGTAGGAATCTCCTGTCGAGATAAATCCATATTTTAAGTAGGACTCCTGATATTGTCTGTTAAATGCAGCTTTCTTTTTCTTGGAAGTTGTAGGCTCTTCTTCTGTCTCCTCACTGGGTCTTTTCCCCTTCGCAAAGAAACTTTCCAAAGATGTTTGTTTTTTACTCATTTTGCATTTCGTGGTTTAGCAACGGCTATTTTCGAAATGACGATACACCCTGGAGCCGGTCTCCTAGTTATCACAATATGTGGGCGGGAAGTGCCAACAATTCGATTTTTTTTTTTTTTTTTTTTTATTCAATAGTAGAAAATACACACAGTACACACAAATTATAAATATGCTAATAATACAAGTACTGTAAATACCTCCTAATTTGGTTATTTGGTTAAAAAAATATTAAAAAAATGCACATATTTATTTTCCATCAGGCATGTCAGGTAGCCCTTTGGGTCCCTCGCTCCCTGGCAGCTCGGGTGTTTCACACACATCCACACTTCATTCATTCCCATTAACACGTTTTCAGGTTTTGTTCAATAAGACGCACAAAACCACTTCTGCACCTGGGTTTTTGATTCACTAATTCCCGGCCTTGAATGTTAGCGGTAACGTATCACGTCACCGAGACAAGCGTCTTGACGTGTGTCAAGAGTGAGCCATAGATGGATGTAACGGAGAGAATCCGGTAATTTTTCAAAATAAAACATGATTCAGACTCAGATAATAAATAAAAAGGAAGTAATGTAAGTTATTTATTCTTTCTGTGCGACCTGGTACCAAATGGCCCACGGACCGGTACCGGTCCGCGGCCCGGGGGTTGGGGACCTCTGTTCTAAGGGACAATCTGTTTTATTCCATTCAGCATTTTTTAGTACAGTGACTGAAAGCTGGTATGTTAACTTTCCCCGAAGAACCAGGGTCTGCCAACCAGCTCTTTTTTTGCTTCCACTTCTCATATTAATCTAATTTTTTTGTCACAATATTTTTTATTGAACCTTTTTTACAAACCTAACACAAACGATCAAACACTAACACTAAAGGGATTAAAAAAAAATACTAAAAACACCAACAACCACTAACAAAAGCAGGTCTTCAACAATGCTCCTCTGTTTAGTCTAGGTCACAGCTGTCAAACTCATTCCACGGAGGGCCAAGACCCTGCAGGTTTTACCTCCACCCAGTGTCTTCAACAGGTGATCTCACTGAATTTCTTCCCACTGATTGCTGATCAGTGAAAACACCTGCTGAAGACACTGGGTAAAGGCAAAACATGCAGGGCCTTGGCCCTCCGTGGAATGAGTTCGACACCCCTGGTCTAGGTACTCCATTACATAAGTATACATATTATACATTCACCAGTTTGGAATTTACAAGGTCCACACAGATCATTCACCTTCTTCTTCAAAAGTTATATTTAAATTCTTTACATAATCAATGAAAGGTCTCCATATATTCTCAAACACAATTTCCTTTGATTTCAATATGTATGTTATTCTTTCTAGTGGAAGGTTTGTTAACGTCTGTCTTAACCACTGAGTCACATCTGGTCTATGAGTCTTTTTCCACAATAGTGCAATACATTTTTTGGCATTAAGCAAACTGAGGTCTATGAATGCTCTTTCACTCTTATTAAAGTTGTGTTTTTCTGGATACAGACCCAACAAAAACAATTTAGGATTCAATATGATTTGTTTTGAAATTATTTTTTCAATTGTTACCCTCACCTCTTCCCAAAACATTCTAATTTTTCTACATTCCCATAAACAATGAAATAGGGTTCCTTTACTTTCCATACATTTTGTGCACGTATCTGGTATGTTTTTGTTGTATCTATTTAACTCCACCGGTGTAACATACATCCGCATTAACCATTTAAAATGTATCAATTTAAGACGTACATTTATTGATTTGGTTTGAGCTTCTGTACAAGCCAATTCCCATTGTTCCTCTGAAATTTCAGTTTGCAGGTCTTTTTTCCAATAATTCAGTCTTTTCTGTGAGTTTTCACTTGAGGACAGGGTGCCCACGATGTCTAAAAAAGTCTAAAATTACACATTTTCAACTTTAGGCCTAAAAAAGTCTAAAATACAGGGATATTTTGCACTGTGAGTCTAAAATTGAGTTTGAGTAATTTAAGACCTACGTTTCAATGCAAAATATCGATAAAGGATTAATGTTTTTTTTAAAGTATTGTTCTTATGTCTTTTCCACGCCATTCAGTTTTTTTTCTGTTATGGTGGCAGTTATGGTCCGTGTAGTTCTACAATGTAGAACTACACGGACCATAACTGGTCGGGAACCTATGGCTCGCGAGCCAGATGTGGCTCTTTTGATGGCTGCATCTGACTCGCAGACAAATCTTTAAACTTTAAAGATTTTGTTTTTACAAGAGCGCCGAGTGTCTGCTGCTCTGTATATAGTTTTAGAATCATCTTCCGTGTTGCGGCCATTACGAGCTCAGATCACACGAGACGGCCCGCTGAATTTAAGCATTTATTTATTTATTTTCTACTCGTTTCAGTTCTGCATTTAATATGAACCCTGAGTTTGAAATAAACGTTTGAATTTAAATTTGAATATCCCGGAAGCCGCTGCACATCCGGGTACTCCAGGCTCAGCCAATATTGATCCAGATCGCATAGTTTTAGAATCATCGGCCATTACGAGCTCAGATCACACGAGACGGCCCGCTGAATTTAAGCATTTATTTATTTATTTTCTACTCGTTTCAGTTCTGCATTTAATATGAACCCTGAGTTTGAAATAAACGTTTGAATTTGAATATCCCAAAAGCCGCTGCACATCTGGGTACTCCAGGCTCAGCCAATATTGAGCACCAGAAGTCGCATTAATGGTAAGAAATACTCATCATTGATTAGCAACAGCATAACAATGTTATTAAAAAGAATTCAGAGACTTATTGTACTTTAAAAGTGTTGAAATTACATAAAATGCACACATTTACTTGTATTTTTAGTTTTAAACATATTGTATGGCTCTCACGGAATTACACTTAAAAATATGTGGTGTTCATGGCTCTCTCAGCCAAAAAGGTTCCCGACCCCTGTACATGAAATGTTGCTGTTAGTGGAACGCACAATAAAACTACAGATGTGAAACGGAAATGTACTGTCGTCACAGGATGCTGGAGCAAGCATTTTGGCTCTGGTCTGAATGAGCTGTGTGCGCGAGCAAGGCGGGAATAGTTGTGAAGTAACGTGCGAATGGCAGGAGAGAAAGCTAGCAGGACAAAACTAAAAAGATGGGCAAATGTAAATTTAATGACAGTTGGCTCTCAAGAGATGACTTTGCAGACTGGCTCAAACGCGTTCCCAACGACGACACTGAGGCGTACTGCACGTTGTGCAAAAGAACACTTAAACTCGGACCCTGGGCGTCAGGGCACTGGAGTCACACATCAAAGCTAGCAAACACCAGGAATCAGCAAATGCAGCACGCAACTCTCATGGAATTGCTCAGTTCTGTTCGGTTGCAAGCAGCACGTCAAGAAATAATACAAATGATATTCGGGATCTAATGGGCTCGACTGAAACGATGAAGGCAGAAGTTCTGTGGGCGCTTAACACCGTGGCTAAACACCAGTCATACAGAGCTAATGACGACATCGGGGAACTGTTTCAAGCAATGTTTCCCGACTCGACAGTAGCCAAAACATTCCAATGCGGGAGAGACAAGACCGCCTATATCATCCGATTTGGAGTAGCAGAGTTCGTCAAGAAAGATTGTATCTCAAAGGTTTGCACACAGGCTTGTTTGCGACTACGTTGCAATACATGGGGGCGTTACCAGGGTTCCACTTACACCTGACTTAATGAAATCTGTCATGGCTGCCAGGTCACGGTACCGTGTGCATTTGGACGAAGAGAGGAAGAGGAAGGAGGCAGAGACACTAGGGAAGAAAAGGGCACACGCGGAGGAGCAGTTACAAGACCTGAAAGTCAAGAGGGACAGTCTGCATACAGTCATTGAGAGCCTGGGCAAAGATGCAGATGAGTTGGCAGAGCAAGCAGAGGGCAAGGCTGGGAGCAAAATGGCACAGCTCCTCTCAAAATCAAATGCTCTGAGGAGGGCTGCTAAAGACAAACTCTCCCAGCTTAAGGTTCTGGAGGACGAAATTGCCACCAAAAGTGCAGAGCTTAGAAGCATGTAAAATAATGAAAATAATGGGTGTATACTGTATATGTTCATTTCATTGACAATAAACGTCAATTGACCGCAATCTGGGTTTGTTCTTTCTTTTTTTAATACTTCGTGAAGATCGTAAATTTAATCCATGATGGTCTAAAAAAGGTCTAAAAAAGTCTAAAATTGCACTTGTTAAAACCTGCAGACACCCTGGAGATGTCAGTGAGTTATAAAACTCTGAAATAATACCCTTTCTCTTACTATCTTTCTTCAAGATTTTTTCCAAGGATGAATAAGTAGGTCGGGTGAGAGCATTATTTTGATTTGATCGAATAAAGTTCCTAAGCTGAAGATATTTAAAAAAATGTGTTCTATTAAGATTAAATTTGATCCTCAGTTCTTCAAAAGACATGTTATCTGAACATGACAAATATAAGTCTTGAATCTTTTGAATCCCTTTTAAATTCCATACTTCAAATACAGCATCGGCTCTCCCTGGTTTAAAATATTGATTACCCCATATTGGGCTGAATTGTGACAATAAGTGTGGTTCTTTTAAATATTTTTTGGTTTCACACCATATTTTGATCATATGCTTTACAAATGGATTTTTAACTTGTTTCTGTAATTTTTTTGCCGAGTCTGAGTATATGAATATGGGAAGAGGTAAAGGTAAATTGTATGATTCCATTTCAGTCCAGTGAGGGAGATCATTTGATGAAAAATAATATGTCATAGACCTCAGTTGTGCTGACCAGTGGTACAACATAAAGTATGGACATTTCAGACCTCCACGATCAAATGGTAAATATAGTAAGGACAGACGTAATCTAGCCTTCCTATTGTTCCATCTAAATTCCACTAACTTTTTTTAATTCTTGAGAATAGATCTGAAGGTGGTGGTAAAGGAATGTATTGAAATAAAAAAAGTATCTTGGGTAAGATATTACTTTTAAGTATATTAATTCTCCCAATCATCGACATTGGTAGCGACATCCATCTCTGAAGTAACTCATTAATATCTGTCATTAAGGCTTCATAGTTGGCACTGGCGACTGATTCTAGCTTAGGCACAATTTGAATTCCTAAATATTTCAGAATCAGAATCAGATTTATTGCCATTGTTCATGTAGTACACAAACTAGGAATTTGTCTCGGTGAATGCTGCAACATTAAACATGATAAAAATAAAAGAGAAATAAAAAAAAAAAAACTACATGCAATAAAATGTAGAATATGAATGAGTAATACTAGTCAAGCAGTTTTTAAATATATTAGCGAGGAGCAGATATTATGCAGTACCACGTAGTGCAGTCGGTAATGCAAAAAGAAAACAGTGATGATTGACATGAGTCTGGTTGAGCTGCTGTACGTAGTGCACGAGAGTCTAATAAGTCACATAGTGTTCAGCAGTCTGATGGCAGAGGGAAAGAAGCTATTCATGTGACGGGAGGTTTTAGTCTGAATGGACCGAAGTCTTCTACCTGAGGGGAGGGGGGCAAACAGTACGTGACCAGGGTGTGAAGGATTGGCTATGATCCGGCCTGCACGCCTCCTGGTCCTGGAGATGTACAGGTCCTGGAGGGATGGGAGCTTGCAGCCGATCACCTTCTCAGCAGCGCGCACGACGCGCTGCAGCCTTAGTCTGTCCCCGACAGTGGCTCCTGTGTACCACACGGTTATGGAGGTGGTGAGGATGGACTCGATGATGGCCGTGTAGAACTGCACCAACATCTTGGTGGGTAGCTTGAGCTTCCTCAGCTGCCGCAGGAAGAACATCCTCTGCTGGGCCTTTTTGATGAGGGAGCTGATGGTCGGCTCCCACTTGAGGTCCCGGGTGATGGTGGTGCCCAGGAAACGGAAGGAATCTGCAGTGGTGATGGGAGAGCCTGTGAGGGTGAGGGGGGGCAGAGGGGTTGTGACTTTTCTGAAGTCCACGATCGTCTCCACTGTCTTCAGAGCGTTCAGCTGCAGGTTGTTGTGGCTGCACCAGGACGCCAGCTGGGCCACCTCTCTCCTGTAGACGGACTCGTCGCCGTTGGAGATGAGCCCGATGAGGGTGGTGTCGTCCGCAAACTTGATCAGCTTGACAGACTGGTGGCTGGAGGTGCAGGAGTTTGTATAAAGGGAGAAGAGTAGGGGGGAAAGTACACAGCCCTGGGGTGATCCGGTGCTGATGCTAACAGAGTCTGAGACAGTCTTTCCCAGCCGCACATGCTGCCTCCGGTCCGTCAGGAAGTCGGTGATCCACCTGCAGAGGGAGTCAGGCACGTTGAGCAGGGACAGCTTGTCCCGGAGCAGAGCGGGGCGGATGGTGTTGAATGCAGAGCTGAAGTCCGCAAACAGGATCCTGGCGTAGGTTCCCGGGGAGTCCAGGTGCTGCAGGATGGAGTGGAGGGCCAGGTTGACTGCGTCGTCCACAGACCTGTTGGCTCGGTAGGCAAACTGCAGCAGATCCAGTAGGGGAGTGGTGATGGACTTGAGGTGGGGCAGGACCAGGTGCTCAAAGGACTTCATGACTACAGAGGTGAGCACTACAGGTCTGTAGTCGTTAAGTCCAGTGATCCGTGGCTTCTTGGGGACAGGGATGATGGTGGAGGTTTTGAGGCAGGTCGGCATGTGGCATAACTTCAGGGAGGTGTTAAAAATGTCTGTGAAGACAGGAGTCAGCTCTTCCGCACAGTGTCTCAGGGTGGAGGGAGACACGCCGTCCGGACCGGGGGCCTTGTGTGGGTTCAGTCTGGAGAACTGTCTGTGCACGTCCTGCTCACTGATGACAAGGGCAGGGGGGGAGGAGGGGGGGCCGCCTTTGATGAAGTGGGGACCGTGGAGGCAGTGGCGCTGAGGGGAGGGGGGGAGATGGACACAGCTGACGAGGTGTCAAAACGGGCATAATGTTGGGACAGTCTTTGACAAAGGGCTTTGTCATCCTGACCTTTAGAAGCCTGAGGCCGATAGTTGGTGATTTGCCTCAGTCCTCTCCACACAGAAGCAGAGTCGTTAGCAGTGAACTGCTGCTGGAGTCTCAGAATACACAGATTTAGCTCTCCTCAGCTCTCTGCTAAACCGATATTTGACCTCCCTGTAGCAGTCCCTGTCTCCACTTTTCAACGCTGCTTCCTTCTCCTTCCTGATCTATCTGAGCTTAGCAGTGAACCAGGGCTCGTCATTTGAGTACCTCACCCTGGTGCGCGATGGAAGAATACTCTCCTCACAAAAGTGGATATATGAGTTCACAGTGTCCGTGTACTCATCCAGATCATGCGTGGCTCCTTTAAACATGCCCCAGTCGGTTATTTCCATGCACGTGCTCAGCTTTCTCAGTAGAAGAAATATTTAAACTGATTTACAACTTTGAATTGATTTACCTCAGGAGCTGGGTGATTTCTCTGGGTCTCATTTAGCATTAATATTGAAGATTTAGTTTTATTTATTTTATATCCTGATATTTCCCCAAAAGTCTTTATTAAATTCAACAAGGTCGGCATTGATTTTTTTTAAGATTCGACATAAACAAAATTATGTCATCGGCATACAGGGAGATTTTATGTTCTGTTGGTCCTACTCTAATTCCATTTATTTGTGGATGTAAACGTACTGCCATCGCTAAAGGTTCAATTGCCATAGTAAACAGTAAAGGTGAAAGTGGACAGCCTTGTCGACATCCTCTATTGATATTTATTGATTTTGAGATATTGCTGTTTATTAGGATTTCTGCTGTAGCATTATTGTATATTATCTGAACCCATTTTATGAAATTATTTCCAACTCCAAACCTTTGTAGGACTTCAAAAAGAAAGGGCCATTCAACCCTATCAAAGGCCTTTTCGGCGTCCAATGATAGGAGAGCTGTATCTGGTGCTTCTTTATTAGAATAGATAATATTAAATAGTCTTCTTACATTATGGAAGCCTTGTCTTCCCTTTATAAAGCCATTCTGATCTTGGTTAATAATATTTGGTAATATTTCTTGTAGTCGTCTTGCTAAAATTTTACAGATTATCTTAAGGTCTGCATTTAATAGGCTTATTGGTCTCATATTTTCACATTTATTAGAGGGTTTACCTGGTTTTGGCAACAGTATAATTAAGGCATTATTCATATATAGTGGTACTCAGAACTCAGAAAAGATTTATTGCCAAGTACATTCACAGTAAATAACTGATAAATATACGAGGGATTTGACTTGACACTGAGAACGACATAGTTGACATTTTCAGTGACGCGCCTGTCAGCAGAATGGGAACAGGAAGCAATGGGGGAGAAAGGATAAACACAATAGGAGAGAGAAAAAGGCATTGTTTGTCAGAATACAGGTCATAAATGATCAATATTATGATTACAAGAAAAAAACTCTCAATGCACAAGTAGCAGACAATAGAATCTATACAAAGACACAAAGAGAGCAGTGAATGAGTAATCTTCACGTCAGTATAGTGAGTCAGTGTGAGTGAAGGTGTTGAGTGAGGGTGTTGATATCAGTTAAGAACAACAAAGTCTCTTCAGCAGCAGATGTTATGTCTACCATCTGGCAAAGGCGTGTGTCCTTGGCACAGCAGATGGTATAGTTTGCCAGACAGCTGGCTGTCCTTGAGAGTCAAATGCTGCTCGCCATGTTTTGAAAACAAAGACTGCAGATAATCTGGAGGACTGTGACTGTGAGGGCAGGTCGAATAAGTCGAATAGTACTGACTTCAGAGAAAAAACTTTATATTCTCTTACAGATTCAGTACTTAAATCCTTCATGGCTGGACGTTGAAATTATCATGGACGGCTCTCAGCGTGATCATGATGTAATCCATTTTCCTAGACAGTTCTCCATTAGCCGCTCTCAGAGTCCTGCCCAATTGGTCAATTTGATGGTTAAGTCTCGCCGGGTCTGCATTTTGATAGGCTCCGTCCATCTTCTTCAATTTGCGGTACACCAGAACAATCCCAGATCCAATCAGAAGAATTCCAATGACCATTGCTACGAAGAGGTATAAATCTTCAACATCTTCGATAGAGAGATCACACGTGCACAAGAGTTTCCAATTACTTGTGTCCTTCAAATAGCCCACGGCCGCAGTTCCTGCGGGGCAAATCGGCTCCCCCGGGCCAGAATTTCTCGTTGAAAAAACAGTGTCAATTGCTTTCAAAGCCCAGCTTATTAAATCCATAATTTCGTTTCATAATCAGCAGTAGAGACACGCAGACAGACAATAGCAAGCTGGGATCCAGTCAGTTAGGGGAGGAGAGAGATAAGGAGCCGGAGCTGGAGAAAAAGCGTCTGCTCTCTTTGGAAGGCAGAAGTAACAAAAAAAACTATTTTAAATTTTAAAACTATTTTTATAAATTACTGTTTTGAAATGCTTCTAAAACCATTTCTAAAAATGGTTTTATTAATTTATTCTTAAATTTTTTATAGAGGTCAACTGGAAGACCATCTGGTCCCGCACTTTTTCCTGATTTCATATTATCAATGGCTAGCCCAACTTCTTCTTGACTAATTTTAGACTCCAGTATCTCCCTGTTTCATTTGGAATACACGGTATAGATAATCCGTCCAAAAACCCATTTAGTTTTGTTAAGTCAGTTTCATTTTTTGTATCATATAGTTTTTCATAATAATCTCTAAAGGCACTGTTAATTTCTAAAGGATCTACAACTGCCTGTCCGTTACTTATAGTACTGGTAATTGGTGTTTTAAATTCTAATCGTTTAATCTGCCATGCCAATAATTTCCCTGATTTTTCACCTTGTTCATAAAAAGATTGCTTCCATCTTAGAAGACTCAAGGCAGCTCTATTCGCTGATTTTTTGTCATATTCAGCTCTCAGAATCAGTAATTCGTTCTCTAATTTTGGGTCACTTCCTGCATACACTTTTTCTTGGAGAATTTTTATTTTATGTTCCAATTGGGCTCTCTCCTCTCGAGTCTTCTTAGATTTTGAACCTGTATAACAATAATATGCCCCCTAATAAAAGCTTTGAAAGCCTGCCACTTTATACATGCTGATGTTTTTCCACAATATTTTTATTGAACCTTTTTTTTAACAAACATGACACCAACAATCAAACCCTAACACTAAAGTAAATTAAAAATAAATGTTCTAAAAACACCAACAACCATTAACAAAACAAGTCAAACAATGCTCCTCTGTTTAGCCTAGGTAATCCATTGCATAAGTATACATATTATACATTCACCAATTTGGAATTTACAAGGTCCACACATATCATTCACCTTCTACTTCAGAAGTTATGTTTAGTTTCTTTACATAATCAATGAAAGGTCTCCATATATTCTCAAACACATTTTCCTTTGATTTCAATATGTATGTTATTCTTTCTAGTGGAAGGTTTGTTAACATCTGTCTTAACCACTGAGTCACATCTGGTCTATGAGTCTTTTTCCACAGTAGTGCAATACATTTTTTGGCATTAAGCAAACTGAGGTCTATGAATGTTCTTTCACTCTTATTAAAGTTATGCTTTTCTGGATACAGACCCAACAAAAACAATTTAGGATTCAATATGAGTTGTTTTGAAATTATTTTTTCAATTGTTACCCTCACCTCTTCCCAAAACATTCTAATTTTTCTACATTCCCATAAACAATGAAATAGAGTTCCTTTACTTTCCATGCATTTTGTGCATATATCTAGTATGTTTTTGTTATATCTATTTAACTCCACCGGTGTAACATACATCCGCATTAACCATTTAAAATGTATCAATTTAAGATGCACATTTATTGATTTGGTTTGAGCTTCTGTGCAAGCCAATTCCCATTGTTCCTCTGAAATTTCAATTTGCAGGTCTTCTTTCCAATAATTCATTCTTTTCTGTGAGTTTTCACTTGAGGATAGTATCAGTGAGTTATAGAACTCTGAAATAATACCCTTTCTCTTACTATTTTTTGTCAAAATTTTTTCCAAGTATGAATAGGTAGGTCGGGTGAGAGCATTATTTTGATTTGATCGAATAAAATTCCTAAGCTGAAGATATTTAAAAAAATGTGTTCTATTAAGATTAAATTTGGCCCTCAGTTCTTCAAAAGACATTGTTGTCTAAACGTGCCAAATAAAAGTCTTGAATCTTTTGAATCCCTTTTAAATTCCATAATTTAAATACAGCATCCACTCTCCCTGGTGTAAAATATTGATTACCCCATATTGGGCTAAATTGTGACAATAAGTGCGGTTCTTTTAAATATTTTTTGATTTCATACCATATTTTGATCATATGCTTTACTATAGGATTTTTAACTTGTTTCTGTAATTTTTTTGCCGAGTCTGAGTATATGAATAAGGGAAGAAGTAAAGGTAAATTTTATGATTCCATCTCCGTCCAGTGAGGGAGATCATTTGATGAAAAATAATATGTCATAGACCTCAGTTGTGCTGACCAGTAATACAACATAAAGTATGGACATTTCAGACCTCCACGATCAAATGGTAAATATAGTAAGGACAGATGTAATCTAGCCTTCCTATTGTTCCATATAAATTCCACTAACTCTTTTGTTAATTCTTGAGAATAGATCTGAAGGTGGTGGTAAAGGAATGTATTGAAATTAATATAGTAATTTGGGTAAGATATTACTTTTAAGTATATTAATTCTCCCGATCATCGACATTGGTAGTGACATCCATCTCTGAAGTAACTCATTAATGTCTATCATTAAGGCTTCATAGTTGATACTAGTGGCTGATTCTAACTTAGGCACAAATTGAATTCCTAAGTATTTAAACTGATTTACAACATTGAATTGATTTACCTCAGGAGCTGGGTGCTTTCTCTGGTTCTCATTTAGCATTAATATTGAGGATTTAGTTTTATTTATTTTATATCCTGATATTTCCCCAAAGTTCTTTATTTAATTTAACAAGGTCGGAATTGATTTTTTTAAGATTCAACATAAACAAAATTATGTCATCAGCATACAGGGAGATTTTATGTTCTGTTGGTCCTACTTTAATTCCATATATTTGTGGATGTAAACGTACTGCCATCGCTAAAGTTTCAGTTGCCATAGTAAACAGTAAAGGTGAAAGTGGACAACCTTGTTGACAACCTCTATTAATTTTTATTGATTTTGAGATATTGCTATTTGTTAGGATTTCTGCTGTAGCATTATTGTATATTATCTGAACCCATTTTATGAAATTCTTTCCTAGTCCAAACCTTTGTAAAACTTCAAAAAGAAAGGGCCATTCGACCCTATCAAAGGCCTTTTCAGCATCCAATGATAGGAGAGCTGTATCCGGCGCTTCTTTATTAGAATAAATAATATTAAATAGTCTTCTTACATTATGGAAGCCTTGTCTTCCCATTATAAAGCCATTCTGATCTCGGTTAATAATATTTGGTAATATTTCTTGTAGTCGTCTTGCTAAAATTTTACAGATTATCTTAAGGTCTGCATTTAATAGGCTTATTGGTCTCATGTTTTCACATTTATTAGAAGGTTTACCTGGTTTTGGCAGTAGTATAATTAAGGCATTATTTATATATGGTGGTAATTTACTATTTTGAAATGCTTCTAAAACCATTTCCAAAAATGGTTTTATTAATTTATTCTTAAATTTTTTTATAGAGGTCAACTGGAAGACCGTCAGGTCCCGCACTTTTTCCTGATTTCATATTATCAATGGCTAGCCCAACTTCTTCTTGACTAATTTTTGACTCCAGTTTCTCCCTATTTTCATTTGGAATACACGGTATAGATAATCCGTCCAAAAACCCATTTAGTTTTGTTAAGTCAGTTTCATTTTTTGTATCATATAGTTTTTCATAATAATCTCTAAAGGCACTGTTAATTTCTAAAGGATCTACGACTGCCTGTCCGTTACTTATAATACTGGTAATTGGTGTTTTAAATTCTAATTGTTTAATCTGCCATGCCAATAATTTCCCTGATTTTTCACCTTGTTCATAAAAGGTTTGCTTCAATCTTAGAAGACTCGAGGCAGCTCTATTCGCTGATTTTTTTGTCATATTCAGCTCTCAGAATCAGTTATTCATTCTCTAATTTGGGATTACTTCCTGCATACACTTTTACTTGAAGAATTTTTATTTTACGTTCCAATTGGACTCTCTCCTTTCGAGTCTTCCTAGATTTTGAACCTGTGTAACTAATAATATGCCCCCTAATAAAAGCTTTGAAAGCTTCCCACTTTATACATGCTGATGTTTGTGTAGTGTTGATATCAAAGAACTCATCTATCTGTTTTTCTATGTACTTAACAAATTCCTCATCTTGAAGCCATTTATGCTGAAATTGCCACCTACCAGGAACCTTTGTCAATTTCTTATCTACATATATTAGACAGCAGGGTGCATGATCAGAGATCACAATGTTATCATAGAAACAATTTTGAATCTTGGACCTTAATTCTGTGGAGATCAAAAAATAGTCAATACGTGAAAATGTCTTGTAAGTGTTAGAATAACAAGAATAGGCTTTGACTTGTGGTTTCATTTCTCTCCATATATCTAGCAATCTCAATTCTTTCATAAAATGATTAATGGTCATCCTACATCCTGTCCTGTTGACCTATCTATACTGGGATTCAATGTACAATTAAAATCCCCTGCTATTATATATAGCCCTGTGAGTGATGCTAAAGTAAGAAATAAATTAACGAAGAAGTTTTGATCATCTGTATTGGGACCATACAAGTTCACCAGGTTTATATTTTCTAATAACAAAGATCCTTGGATGATTAGATATCTTCCCAATTTATCTCCAATTACATTTTTCACTTGAAATGGGACTGATTTATGTATGAGAGTCATGACTCCCCTGGCTCGAGATGAAAATGATGAGGTGAATACACCTCCCTGCCATCTACTCCTTATTCTTTTTACATCATCCTCTATTAGATGAGTTTCTTGTAAAAACACAATTTTTGAACCTATGTCTTTTATTTTATTCAAAACTTGTTTAAGTTTTTTTAGATTTTGTGGATCTCTGCAATTCCATGATGTTAAATTAAGCTTAATGCTTTGGTCTATGATCAATAAAGAGTTTGAGATTACCTTGCAATATAAACATGCTCATACAGAGAAGCAAAAACATGTATGGTTGAACATTCATCCCACAAACTACACACAAACAAATTCCCCCTTCCCACATTCGTGGTAATCCCCCCCAAAATCAAAAAAAAAAATCCGTCTCCCGTTATAGCCTGAATCTGCTCCTCCCCCATGAGGATCAGTCAAACCACTCACTCTTTTCTCCTCTCAATCACCCTGACTCTGCTACTTTTAATGACATGACAATAACTCTCTTCTGTAGTTTTTCCAATTTAACTCCAAAATTTTGTAGCAACTTTGTACATCATAGCTTTTTTTATATATATATAATACAATCTATATTTTGTAGACATGCTATATGTTTCAAATCAGTCAGATACTTGAACACTTGCTTAAATATTCTACCTTTTATATCTTGTTCTTGCTTCATGCATGGCTCTTGCCAGTCTCTCCTTGGATCTGCTTAATGAGTTCCTGCGCCTCCTGAGGGGTCTTAAAGACTTGGGTTCTCCCTTTATACGTGACCAACAGTCTTGCAGGATAAATCACTCCGTGACGAATCCCAAGGCTGCGCAGCTCTTTATGGTCGGGGTCAAACTGTTTCCTTAATTGTTGGATTCCTGCAGCCAAATCTGGGTAGAACCGCACCTGTTGATCCTGGTATTTAATTTCTCCTTTCGTACGCGCTGCATTGGAGACCGTCATCTTGTCCCTGTAGTTGAGGAACTTCATAATCAGCGTCCTCGGTGTTGTCTTCTTATCTCTCGGTGGGCCTATACGGTGTGCGCTCTCCAAGACGACTGATGACTGTAGATCTGCGTTATTCAGCGCTTCTGGAATCCACTTTTCCAAAAAGGAACACGCATCCTGTTCCTCCGCCCCCTCCAGAAGGCCCACAAGCCTTAAATTATTCCGTCTCGACTGGGATTCTAAGTCCAAGACGTTATCTTCCAGACGTTTATTTTTTAATTCCAGTGTTTGGACCTTTAATTGCAGGCTGTTGACGTCATCTTCAGCGTTGGAGATCCGGAGCTCTGCCTGCGATATTTGCTCCATACAGTTGCTGCATTCTTTTCTCATAGCTTCAATCGCAGCTATAATCCCATCAAACTTAGACGAAAAGTCTGTTCTCATAGCGCTGATGGCAGCAAGGACCGCATTTGTTCCTTCGGCAGTCACCGCACCACCGCTCGCTCCCTCCTCAGCCATGGTCACAGGCGATTTATCTGCTGCATCACGAGCGTGGAAATCTGTTAACTTGGCTTGTCTCGACGAAACAGTTTTTCCTCCGCCTGATTTCACAGCCTTAGTTTTTACCATATCCGCCCCCAAACGCTAGAATAGGTTTTTGTTCCAATTGGGAGAGTTTTAGCCTACTTTTTTATCATTGGGAGCAGAGCAGAGTGGAGCACACCCTCCTACGCGGCCGCCATAACTGGAAGTCCATACATGCTGATGTTTGTGTAGTATTGATATCAAAGAACTCATCTGTTTTTCTATGTACTTAACAAATTCCTCATCCTGAAGCCATTTATGCTGAAATTGCCACCTACCTGGTTCCTTTGTCAATTTCTTATCTACATATATTAAACAGTAGGGTGCATGATCAGAGATCACAATGTTATCATAGAAACAGTTTTGAATCTTGGACCTTAATTCTGTGGAGATCAAAAAACAGTCAATACGTGAGAATGTCTTGTAGGTATTAGAATAGCAAGAGTAGGCTTTAACTTGTGGTTTCATTTCTCTCCATATATCTAGCAATCTCAATTCTTTCATAGAATGATTAATGATCATCCTGCATCTATTGTGCGTACAGTCCAGTCCTGTTGATCTGTCTATACCGGGATTCAATGTACAGTTAAAATCCCCTGCTATTATATGTTGCCCTGTAAGTGATGATAAAATAAGAAATAAATTAGCAAAGTTTTGATCATCTATATTGGGACCGTATAAGTTCACCAAATTTATATTTTCTAATAACAAAGATCCTTGGATGATTAGATATCTTCCAAATTTGTCTCCAATTACATTTTTCACTTGAAATGGGACTAATTTATGTATGAGAGTCATAACTCCCCTGGCTCGAGATGAAAATGATGAGGTGAACACACTTCTCTGCCATCTTCTCCTAATTCTTTTTACATCCTCCTCTATTAGATGAGTTTCTTGTAAAAACACAATTTTTGAACCTATGTTTTTTATTTTATTCATAACTTGTTTAAGTTTTTTAAATTTTGTAGAACTCTGCAATTCCATGAAGTTAAATTAAGATTAACGCTTTGGTCTATGATCAACAAGGAGTTTGAGATTACCTCGCAATATAAACATGCTCATACAGAGAAGCAAAAACATGAGTGGTTGAACATTCATCCTACAAACTACACACAAACAAATTCCTCCTTCCCACATTCGTAGTAATACCCCCAAAATCAAAAAAAAAAAATTCTGTCTCCCGCTATAGCCATTTACTGTCCACACCCGCGAGGATCAGTCAAAACCACTCTTTCTCCTCTCAATCACCCTGACTCTACTGCTTTTAATGACATAACATTAACTCTCTTCTGTAGTTTTCCAACTTAACTCCAAAATTTTATAGCAACTTTGTACATCATAGGTTTTTTTTTTTGTTTTTGTTTTTTTTTTATATAATACAATCTATATTTTGTAAACTTGCTATATGCTTCAGATCAGTCAGATGCCTGTGCAAATACTTAAATATTCTACCTTTATATTTTGTTCATGCTTCATGCTTAGCTCCCACCAGTCTCCTCTTGGATCTGCTTGATAAACACCTGCGCCTCCTCAGGGGTCTTGAAGGTGTTGGTTCTCCCTTTATATGTGACCAGCAGTCTTGCCGGATAAATCACTCCATGACGAATCCCGAGGTTGCGCAGCTCTCTACGGGCGGGGTCAAACTGTTTCCTTAATTGTTGGATTCCTGTGGCCAGATCTGGGTAAAACCGCACCTGTTGATCCTGATATTTAATTTCTCCTTTAGCTTGTGCCGCGTTGGAGATCGTCATCTTGTCTCTAGCTGAGGAACTTCATAATCAGCGTCCTCGGTGGTGCCTTATTATCTCTCAGTTTGCCGATTCGGTGGGCGCTCTCTAAGACGACCGATGACTGCAGCTCCGCGTTGTTCAGCGCTTCTGGAATCCACTTTTCCTAAAAGGAACATGGGTGCCGTCCCTCTGTTCCCTCCGGGAGGCCCACCAGCCTCAGATTGTTCCGTCTCGACCGGGATTCTAAGTCCAGGGCACTATCTTCCAGACGTTTATTTTTTAATTCCAGTGTGCGCACCTTTAATTGTAGGCTGGTGACGTCATCCTCAGCGCTGGAAATTCGGAGCTCCACCTGCGATACTCGCTCCATACAGTCACTTATTTCCTTCCTCATTCCTTCTATCGCTGCTATAATCCCATCAAATTTAGTGGAAAAGTCTGCTCTCATTGCGCTAATGCCAGCGAGCACCGCACCTGTGCCCTCGCGAGCAGTCACCGCTCCGCCGCTAGCTTGCTCCACCATATCTGGAGATTTTTCTGCTTTGTCACGAACATGGAAGTCCGTTAACTTGGACTGTTTCGGCGGTTCAGTTTTTCCTCCACCTAATTTCCCAGCCTTAGGCTTTACCGGCATATCCGCGCCCAAACGCTGGGATAGATTTTGTTCCAATTGGGAGAGTTATTTGCCAACTTTTTATTTTTAGGAGAGGAGCAGAGTAAACCACGTCTTCTACGTGGCCGCCATAACTGGAAGTCCCATATTAATCTAATTAATCCAAATAATTCTCACTGTTTAGATCAGTCTTCAATTCATAACCTCATAGAGATTGTGTCTCCCGTTACCCAAAACATTTTAATCCAAGACAAATACAACATAACTTGTTAAATACACACCTCTCTGCAGCTCCTCTTCCGCCACCCCTCAACTTAGCCCCTGTCTTCCCCGTCTGAGAATCATTGTCTGCTCCCTCCAAAGTTAATAAAAATATAATGTATAAGCATCCCAGAATGATAAAACAAACAGCTGGTAAAACTCAAATTAAACATCAAGTCTCTAAATTTAATGATTTGACCTCTGTTCCTCCTCATAATTTAAAAATTAAATGTGGTTTGTTAAATATTAGGTCTCTAACTCCCAAGTCTCTGCTAGTCCATGATCTGTTAATTGATCATCAGATTGATTTAATATCCCTTACAGAGACTTGGTTAGGGCAAGAGGATTATGTTAGTTTAAATGAATCAACTCTCTCTGGTTATTTAAACTATCAAAATCCCAGAAGTTCTGGTCGTGGAGGAGGAGTAGCAACAATTTACCATTCTAAATTACTAGTTAATGTAAAGCAAAAAACATGTTTTAATTCCTATGAGGGCCTGGTCCTCAGTATTGGGCATGTTAGCAATCTTAGGTTAAACCCAATTTTCCTTGCCATAGTTTATCGTCCTCCCTCAGCCTACTCAGAGTTTTTATCCAAATTTGCCGAATTCTTAGCTGATTTAGTGCTGAAATCAGAATAATTATAGTAGGGGATTTTAATATACATGTAGATGTAGATAGTGACTGTCTTAATATGGCATTTAATTCAATATAAGACTTGATGGGGTTTTCTCAGAAAGTAGGAAATTCTACACATTATCTCTACCACACATTGGACCTTGTTCTGACATATGGCATAGAAATAGAGAATCTGGTAATGTCTCCTCATAATCCTGTACTGTCAGACCACTGTCTGTTAACTTCTGATTTCACTATTCCTGACTATTTGATTCCTAAAGAAAAAATATTACTACAGCAGATGTCTTTCAGATGATGATGTTACCAAATTTATGCAGATTGTCTCCTCTATGCCATGTGTCAACACAACGGAAATAAGCTATGAAGAACTTTTTCCTTCTGTAATTGCTAGCATGGTAGATTATGTTACAGCTTCTCTGCATCAGACTCTAGACTTGGTGGCCCCTTTAAAAAAGAAATTCCAATCAGAGATTTCTAACCCCTTGGTTTAACACAGAAACTCGTAGCTTAAAACAGAAGACTCATCAATGAGAAAGAAAATGGCATTCCACTAATTTAGATGAAAACTACTCAGCTTGGAGAAATCATCTTTTAATTTATAAAAAATCTTTTAGAAAAGCTAGAACAAGTTATTACTCTGCATTAATAGAAGAAAACAAGAATAATCCCAGGTTTCTTTTCAGCATTGTAGCCAGGCTGACAAAAAGCCAGGACTCTGTCAATCCTTGCATTCTCTCAGAGCTTACTAGTCAGGACTTTATGAACTTTTTCAATCATAAAATTTCATCTATTAGAGATAAAATGAGTCAGATTCTTCCCACTGTTAAGTACAGCATCTACTACAACTCCTTCAATTGATATCTGTTTGGATAAGTTTACTCCAATTGACCTTTTAGAGTTAGATAAAATAATTTCCTCATCCAAGCCTTCAACTTGTCTTTTAGACCCTATTCCTACCAGGTTATTTTAAAAACTCTGCCCATTTATTGGCAGCCGTATTCTTCAAATAATCAATTCTTCTTTAACATTAGGCCATGTACCGCAGGCTTTTAAAACTGCTGTAATTAAACCCTTACTCAGAAAGCTAACGCTGGATCCAGGAGTTGTAGCTAACTATGAACCAATCTCTAATCTGCCTTTCATTTCAAAAGTCTTAGAGTTGTTGCTACACAATTATTTGACCACTTGCAGGGAAATGGTTTATTTGAAGAGTTTCAAATTCTACATATTCTTGATCTAGAATGATAAATTCTAGATCAAGGATTCAGTGTACCCCGCCCAGTATGGGGTTACCGGGGCCCCACTGTGGAGCCAGGCCTTGGGGAGGGGCTCGATGGCTAGCGTCTTCGGGCTCGGCCCGAAGGAGTTACATGGGTCCGACCTCCAGTGGGCTCACCACCAGCAGGAGGGATCATGGGGGTCCGGTGCTATGTGGATTAGGTGGCGGTCAAAGGCGGAGACCTTGGCGGACTGATCCCAAGCTTTCTAAACTGGCTTTTGGTACGTGGAATGTCACCTCTCTGGTGGGGAAGGCGCCTGAGCTGGTGTACGAGGTTGAGAGATACCGGCTAGATATAGTCGGCCTCACCTCAATACACAGCTCCAGTTCCGGAACCAGTCTCCTGGAGAGGGGCTGGAGCTTGGCCTTTTGTGGAGTTTCCCCGGGCGAGAGGCGACGAGCAGGGGTGGGTATTCTTGTATCCCCCCACCTTGCTGCCTCTATATTGGAGTTTTCCCCTGTGGACGAAAGGGTTGCTTCCCCGCGCCTTCGGGTTGGGAAACGGGTCCTGACCATCATTTGTGCCTATTCAATTTTCAATTCAATTCAACTTTATTTATATAGTGCCATTTCACAACAACAGTCATCTCATAGCACTATCAACTGTAGGGGGAACCCCCACAGTTGCAGAAAGACCCCAGCAATCAGGCGATCCCCTGTGAGCAAGCACTTGGCGAAGGTGGAGAGGAAAAACTCCCTTTTAACAGGTAGAAACCTCCAGCAGAACCAGGCTCAGGGAGGGGCAGTCATCTGCTGCGACTGGCTGGGGGGTGAGGGGATAGAGAAGAAGAAAAGAACAGACATGTAGAGAGCAAACAGCACGATGGGGACTCAATCTATGGGAGAGAACAAACAAATGTTAATGACCAGCAAAAAAAATATTTCATAGAGAGTGAGAAAAGGAGTGAGGCCCAGTGCATTCATTACTGGAGGTCCCCCGGCTCACTAAACCTATTAGCAGCATAACTAAGGGAGGGTTCAGAAACACACGATCCCTCCCTAATTGTAGGCTATATCAAAAAGGTAGGTTTTAGCCCTATTCTTAAAAACAGAGATCGAGTCTGACTCCCGAATCCAGATTGGCAGCTGATTCCACAGGAGAGGAGCTTGATAACTAAAGGCTCTGCCTCCCATTGTACTTTTGGAGATTCTAGGTATTACAAGTAATCCTGCATTTTGGGAGCATAGAGCTCTGTTAGGATAATACGGTAGTATCAGATCTTTTAAATAAAAAGGAGCCTGATTGTTTTGAGCTTTGTAAGTAAGAAGAAGGATTTTAAACTTAATTCTAAACTCTATGGGAAGCCAATGAAGGGAGGCCAGAACCGGAGAGATATCTCTCTTTCTAGTACCTGTTAAAACTCTTGCTGCAGCATTTTGGATCAGCTGAAGACTTTTTAAAGATGTTTTAGGACAGCCTGATAATAAAGAATTACAATAATCTAATCTCGAGCTAACAAAAGCGTGGATCAGTTTCTCAGCGTCACTCTGAGACAAGATGCTCCTAATCTTGGCAATATTACGCAAATGATAGAAGGCAGTCTTGGAAACAAATTTAATATGTGAATTGAAGGACAAATCCTGATCAAAAATAACTCCAAGGTTCCTCACAGAGCTATTAAGAGAGTAACCGCATCCAAACTGAAAGTTTGATTTGGAAAGGAATTTCTAAGGTTTTTTGGACCAACAAGAATGACTTCAGTCTTATCTGAATTTAATAGCAGGAAATTACAAGTCATCCAAGCTTTGATTTCCTTAAGACAGGCTTCTAACTTGGCTAATTGATTACCATCATCTGGCTTCATTGATAGGTATAATTGTGTGTCATCAGCATAACAATGAAAATGTATACAGTGCTTTCTAATAATGTTGCCTAACGGAAGCATATATAAACTAAAAAGAGTAGGGCCTAGCACAGATCCCTGTGGAACTCCATGACTAAGCTTTGAGTTGAAAGAAAACTCATTATTTACATGAACAAACTGGAACCTATCAGATAAATAAGATCTAAACCACTGCAATGAAGTTCCATTAAGTCCAACATAGTGTTCTAATCTATAAGATAAGATAAGATAAGATAAGCCTTTATTAGTCCCACAATGGGGAAATTCCAGGATTGCAACAGCACAGGGATAGCAACACTCAGAGCAACAATCAGAAGGCAAGAAAAAACAACATCTAGTAAACATATGTCCATATTACTATAAATGTATATATATAGACACACAGTGCAGAGCATTATGGTTGGATGGTGAATGTGCAGCAGAAAGTCTAAGCTCTCTCTCCGCGGATGCAGCGGGCCAGCTGGAAGTCTTTGGGCATGATGGTGACCCCCTTAGCGAAGAAGAGACCACCAGGTGGGCCTCGCTGATCTCCTGCAGAGCCATGACGGCGAAGCTTAGGAAACGCAGGACGGTCTTGAAGTCCTGAGCGATCTCCCTCACCAGGCGCTGGACGGGCAGCTTTCGGATGAGCAGCTCCGTGGATTTCTGGTAGCGACGGATCTCTCTCAGAGCCACGGGCCTGTGACGGCGAGGCCTCTTCACTCTGCCGGTGGCCAGAGCGCCTCTCCAAGCAGCCCTGGTGGCTAGCTGTCTCCTGGGGGGCTTCTTCCTCCAGTAGATTTAACGGGCGGTCTGCTTGGTTCTTGCCATCGCTCTTTATTATTCTGTCTTATATTTCTTTCACGCCGCCTAAACTCCAGCCCGACACCCGCGTCCTTTTCGCTACAGCTCCCGGTATGTCGAGTTTCCCATTAGCACCGGGCGGCGGCCAAGTGCTAGCTAGCACTAGCTCCTCCCCGCTGTAACGTCTCCCGCTGCAAACCGTGGCTCCGTCCGCCGACCCGGGAGACCCCCGGGGCGATCCGTGCGTCCGTGATATATATACAGAGTGAAAGGTGTAGAAAGAAGAAGGAAGATAAAAAAAAAAAAACAAAAAAAAACAAAAGGCTGTTGCAACAGGCAGCCGACTCGTGTGGCGCCGCCGGTCCGGTGGAACCGGAACCGGAAATATCTATCAAGTAGAATATTATGATCGATAGTATCAAAAGCTGCACTAAGGACTAAAAGGACAAGTACAGAAACTAGTCCATTATCAGATGCAATGAGGAGGTCGTTAGCGACCTTCGCTAAGGCTGTTTCAGTACTATGATGGATTCTAAACCCAGATTGAAACTCTTCGAGTAAACCATTTCCCTGCAGGTGGTCAAATAATTGCGTAGCAACAACTCATTCTAAGATTTTTGAAATGAAAGGGAGATTAGAGATTGGTCTATAGTTAGCTAAAGCTCCTGGATCTAGCGTTGGCTTTTTGAGTAAGGGTTTAACTACAGCCATTTTAAAAGCCTGGGGTACATGGCCTAAAGTTAATGAAGAATTGATTATATGAAGAATAAGGCTACCAATAAGTGGGAAGACTTCTTTAAATAACCTGGTAGGAATAGGGTCTAAAAGACAAGTTGAAGGTTTGGATGAGGAAACTATTTTGTCTAACTCACAAAGGTCGATTGGAGTAAACTCATCAAGACAGACATCAATTGAAGGAGTTGTAGTAGTTACAGTATTTAAGTTAACTGTGGGAAGAATCTGATTGATTTTATCTCTGTTGGATGAAATTTTATTATTGAAAAAGTTCATAAAGTCCTGACTAGTAAGCTCTAAGGGAATGCTAGGATTGACAGAGTCCTGACTCTTTGTCAACCTGGCTACAGTACTGAAAAGAAACCTGGGATTATTCTTGTTCTCTTCTATTAATGCAGAGTAATAACTCGTTCTAGCTTTTCTAAGAGATTTTTTTATAAATTAAAAGATGATTTCTCCAAGCCAAATAGTTTTCATCTAAATTAGTGGAGCGCCATTTTCTTTCTAATTTACAAGTCTTCTGTTTTAAGCTACGAGTTTCTGTGTTGAACCAAGGAGTTAGAAATCTCTGATTAGACTTTTTCTTTTTTAAGGGGGCCACCAAGTCTAGAGTCTGATACAGAGAAACTGAAACACTATCCACCATGTTATCAATTACAGAAGGAGCAAGCAGTCTATAGCTTATTTCCGTTGTGTTGACACATGGCATAGAGGAAACAATCTGCATAAATTTGGAAACAGCATCATCTCAGAGGCATCTACTGTAATAATATTTTTCTTTAGGATCCAAATAGTCAGAAATAGTAAAATCAAAGGTTAACAGACAATGGTCTGACAGTACAGGGTTATGAGGAGACACTATAAGATTTTCTATATCTATGCCATATGTCAGAACAAAGTCCAATGTATGGTGGAGGTAATGAGTAGAATTTCCTACTTTCTGAGAAAACCCAATCGAGTCTAATATTGAATTAAATGCCATATTGAATTAAATGCCTATGCACCAAATGATGTTTCAGAGTACCCACCCTTTTTGGAGTCTGTGGCTGGGGTGCTGGAGGGTGCTCCTCTTGGAGACTCCATTGTCCTACTGGGGGACTTCAATGCGCACGTGGGCAACAACAGTGAAACCGTGAGGGGGGTGATTGGGAGGAACGGCCTGCCGGATCTGAACCCGAGTGGTGTTCAGTTATTGGACTTCTGTGCTAACCACAGTTTGTTCATAACGAACACCATGTTCAAGCATAAGGGTGTCCATACTGTATGTGCACCTGGTACCAGGACATCCTAGGTCGCAAGTCGACGATCGATTTTGTTATTGTGTCATCAGACCTGCGACCGTATGTCTTGGACACTTAGGTAAAGAGAGCTGTCAACTGATCACCACCTGGTGGTGAGTTGGATCCGATGGCAGGGGAGGAAGCCATTCAGACCTGGTAGACCCAAACGTATAGTGAGGGTGTGCTGGGAACGTCTGGCTGAGGCCCCTGTCCGGGAGGTCTTCAACCCCCACCTCCAGAAGAACTTCAACCACATTCCGAGGGAGTCTGGAGACATGGAGTCTTAATGGGCCATGTTCTCCACCTCTGTTGTTGAAGCGGCGGCCCCGAGCTCCAGCCGCAAGGTGGTCGGTGCATCTCATGGTGGCAACCCCCCAACCAAGTGGTGGACACTAGTGGTGAGAGGGGCCATTAAGCTGAAGGAGTCCTATCAAGCTTGGTTGGCTTGTGGGACTCCCGAAGCAGCTGAAGTGTACCAGCAGGCCAAGCGGAGTGCAGCTCGGGTGGTTGCTGAAGCAAAAACCGGGGTATGGGAGGAGTTCGGTGAGGCCATGGAACAAGACTTTTGGTTGGCCTCGAAGAGATTCTGACCAACTGTCCGGTGGCTCAGGAGGAGAAAGCAGCTCCCCGTCCACACAGTGTATGGTGCAGATGGGGCGCTGTTGACTCGACTGAGGATATTGTCGGGCGATGGAAGGAATACTTCGAGGATCTCCTTAATCCCACTGATACGCCTTCCACAGAGGAAGCAGGGTTTGGGGACGAGGGGGATGACTCGCCTATCACAGGGGCTGAGGTCGCCAAGGTGGCTAAAAAATCTCCTTGGTGGCCGGGCCCCGGGGTGGACGAGATTCACCTTGAGTACCTCAAGGCCCTGGATGTTGTTGGGCTTTCATGGTTGACACTCCTCTGCAACAGTGCATGGATGATGGGGGCAGTGCCTTTGGCATGGCAAACCGGGGTGGTGGTTCCTCTCTTCAAAAAAGGGGACCGGAGGGTGTGCTCCAACTTTAGAGGGATCACACTCCTCAGCCTCCCTGGGAAGGTCTGTGCCAAGGTACTGGAGAGGAGAGTCCGGCCGTTGGTCGAACCTCAGATTCAGGAGGAGCAATGTGGTTTTCGTCCTGGCCATGGCACATCGGACCAGCTCTTTACCCTCTCGAGAATTCTCGAGGGTTTGTGGGAGTTTGCCCAACCAGTTTACATATGTTTTGTGGACTTGGAGAAGGCATTTGACCGTGTCCTTCGTGGTTTTTTGTGGGGGGTGCTTCGGGAGTATGGGGTATCGGGCTTGTTGTTACGAGCTATTCGGTCTCTGTACGACCGTTGTGAGAGTTTGGTTCGTATTGCCAACACTCAGCCGGACTCATTCCCAGTGATAGTTGGACCCTGCCAGGGCTGCCCTTTGTCACCGATCCTGTTCATAATTTTTATGGACAGGATTTCTAGGCGCAGCCAGGGAATGGAGGGTGTCATGCTTGGTGACCACAGGATCTCATCTTTGTTGTATGCAGATGATGTTGTCCTGTTGGCTTCATCCAGCAATGACCTACAGCTCTTGCTGGGACGGTTTGCCACTGAGTGTGAAGTGGCTGGGGTGAGAATCAGCACCTCCAAGTCCGAGTCCATGGTCCTCAGCCGGAAAAAGGTGGATTGTCCTCTCTGGGTTGGGGGCAGGATCCTGCCCCAAGTGGAGGAGTTTAAGTATCTTGAACTGCTGCTTCTGACTCACAAAAACCTGGATTTTAGCAGATCTGGCGCCCTGTGTTTCACGGAGTCCTGGCTGAGTGAACACATCCTGGACAGCGCGGTCCGCCTGGACGGATTCCAACTGTTTCGCGCTGATCGCAGCCGAGAATTCTCTGGAAAGACTAAAAGTGGTGGAATCTGCTTCTACATAAACGAATGTTGGTGTACTGATGTCACAGTGTTGAAGAAGTCTTGCAGCCCGAACCTAGAGTCACTGTTCATAAACTGTAAACCCTTTTATTCACCGTGAGAGTTCTCCTCGTTTATTCTGGTCGGAATTTATATGCCGCCTGCTGCTTGTACAACGGAGGCACTGCAGCACCTCGCTGACCAGATAGCAGACGTGGAGGAAAAACATCCAGACTCTCTGCTTATCATTCTGGGTGATTTCAATAGAGCTAATCTCACAAATGAGCTTCCTGAATACAGACAGCATATTAAATGTCCCACCAGGGACACAAATGCACTCGACCACTGTTACACAGTTTTAAGAAACGCCTATCATGCCGTCCCCCGTGCAGCTCTGGGTTTTTCTGACCACTGTCTGCTCCATCTTATTCCAACATACAGACAGAAACTAAAAACTTCCAAGTCTGTTGTAAGGACTGTAAAGAAATGGACTGAGGAATCAAAGCTGGAGTTACAAGCCTGCTTTGACTGCACAGACTGGAGTGTTTTTGAAGATGCAGCCATTAACCTATATGAACTCACTGACACTGTGACATCATACATCAGTTTCTGCAAGGACATGTGTGTGCAGACCAAGACCTTCTGCACATACAACAACAATAAACCCTGGTTCACTCCTAAACTGAAGCAGCTACGTCAGACCAAGGAGGAGGCCTACAAGACTGGTGACTGGATTCTTTACAAGCGGGCCAGAAACATGCTGACGAAGGAGATCAGGCTTGCTAAGAGGAGCTACAGTGAGAAGTTACAAAAAAACTTCTCAGCCAACAACTCTGCTTCTGTATGGAGAGGCCTGCAGAATATCACCAACTACAGGAGACCATCCCGCCACCCTGTGGAAAACCTCCAGCTGGCTAACGACCTAAACGGCTTTTACTGTAGGTTTGAAAAGAACCTACAGTTCTCACCTCACACCCACACAAAAGGATTATCTGCAGCCTCAGGAACTCCATCCCTCCTCCACTCTGACCTCCCACCAGCATTAACAATCTGTGAAGAGGAGGTGCGCCGGGTCTTTCAGAGACAAAAGATTAAGAAGGCTGCAGGACCTGATGGTGTGTCTCCGTCCTGCCTGAGAGTCTGCTCCAACGAGTTGGCCCCCATCTTCACCCGGATCTTTAATAGATCACTGGAGCTGTGTGATGTGCCTTCCTGCTTCAAACGCTCCATCATCATTCCAGTTCCCAAGAAACCCTCTGTTACAGGATTAAACGACTACAGACCTGTTGCCTTGACCTCTGTGGTCATGAAATCCTTGGAGAGATTGGTGCTGAACCACCTGAAGGTCGTCACAGGCCCCCTGATGGACCCACTGCAGTTTGCCTACCGGTCAAACAGGTCATTGGATGATGCAGTGAATATGGGACTACACTACATCCTGCAACACCTCGACTCCCCAGGGACGTACGCCAGGATCCTGTTTGTCGACTTCAGCTCAGCGTTCAACACCATCATCCCAGGCATTCTTCATCAGAAACTCCTCCAGCTCAAGGTGCCCCCCTCCACCTGCCAGTGGATCTCCAGCTTTCTGACTGACAGGTGGCAACAGGTGAAGCTAGGGAGATTTACATCCAGCTCCTGAAAAATTAGTACTGGCGCCCCCCAAGGATGTGTCCTTTCCCCACTGCTCTTCTCCCTCTACTCCAACGACTGCACCTCAGAGGACCCTTCGGTGAATCTCCTGAAGTTTGCGGACGACACCACAGTCATCGGTTTGATCCGGGATGGTGATGAGTCTGCATACAGGTGGGAGGTGGAGCAGCTGATCCTCTGGTGTGGCCAGAACCATCTTGAACTTAACCCAGCCAAAAGAGTGGAGATGACTGTGGATTTCAGGCGACACCCTCCTTCATTTCCCCCACTCACCATCCTCAACAGCACAGTGTCCACTGTGGACTCCTTCAAGTTTCTGGGTACCACAATCTCCCGGAACCTGAAGTGGTCTTCCCATATAGACACTGTCCGGAAAAAGGCCCAGCAGAGGTTGTTTTTTCTGCGTCAGCTCAAGAAGTTTGATTTGCCTCAGGAGCTGCTGGTTGTCTTCTACACCGCTATCATCCAATCTGTCCTCTGCTTTTCCATCACTGTCTGGTTTGGATCTGCCACTAGACAGGACAAGACCAGACTGCAGTGGATCATTAAGTTTGCGGAGAGGATCATTGGTACTGACCTACCCTCCATTGAGAACTTATATCGGTCCATAACCAGGAAACGGGCGGGAAACATCTGTGCTGACCCGTCACACCCCGGCCACAAACTGTTTGAACTTCTATCTTTTGGTCGTCGTTACAGATCACTGAAGGTCAAAACCACCCGTCACAGGAACAGTTTCTTTCCTCAAGCCATCACTCTGATGAACTCCTAACATTCACCTAGTCCTACCTGTTGCTGTACTCATGACTTTTCATCCATTCTTACATTGCACATAACTCTCACACTGCTTTTTACTTCATTCACATTATATCACTGAATCTGAGTTCACATTGAAATACTGTATGACTGTATATTTTTTTTCATATATTTCTGCAAAGTGTGGATAGTCTGAGTAAATAACTGCATATATTCCTGTATATATTTGCATCCTTTTATAGAAACGTGGACAGACTGTAATTTACTGTACATACTCTGTTGTCATTGAATCCTTATTTAAATCTTATTTAAATCCTCCACCTGAACAACGAGAGCAAGTTTTTAGCCAAAGTCAAATTCCTTGTATGTGTTGTGCATACTTGGCCAATAAAGCTGATTCTGATTCTGATTCTTATTGCTTACAAAGCTCTTAACAATCAGGCCCCTTTTTATTTAAAAGATCTGATACTACCCTATCATCCTAATAGAGCATTATGCTCCCAAAATGCTGGATTACTTGTAATACCTAGAATCTCCAAAAGTACAATGGGAGGCAGAGCCTTCAGTTATTAAGCTCCTTTCCTGTGGAACCAGTTACCTATCTGGATTCAGGAGTCAGACTCGATCTCTGTTTTTAAGAATAGGGTAAAAACCTTCCTTTTTGATATCGCTTACAATTAGGAGGAATCATGTGTTTCTAAACCCTCCCTTAGTTATGCTGCTAATAGATTAAGTCAGCCGGGGGACCTCCACTAATGTACTGGGCTTCTCCCCTTTAATGTTTGCTCTCTACATGTCTGTTCTTCTTTATCCCCTCACCCCCCAGCCAGTCGCAGCAGATGACTGCCCCTCCCTGAGCCTGGTTCTGCTAGAGGTTTCTTCCTGTTAAAAGGGAGTTTTTCCTCTCCACCGTCACCAAGCACTTGCTCACAGGGGATCGCCTGATTGCTGGAGTCTTTCTGCAATTGTGGGGGTTTCTCCTACATTTGAAAGTGCTATGAGATGACTGTTGTTGTGAAATGGCGCTATATAAAAAAAGTTGAATTGAATTGAACAAACACCAACTCTCATTAACTTTTATCAACTTTTGCCAGCAGAGCCAGACGTTTGCCAAAACGTCAGTAAAAGTTGGTCCAAACGTTGTAGTGTGAATCCATCCAAAAATGCAGGTCCAGGATGGCAAGAAGCCTCCTCAAATGCTGATCTTTATATCTGTGTCGCCTGACGCTGATGCCCGCTGACTTGCGCTGAGTATTCGTTTGCTTAAGTTAGCCTAAGTTGGCAACTGCTACACATATGCTAGCCTGAGTTGGCAAAAGTTTGACAATGCTGAATGCAACACTGGGAAATGCTAGCAAAAGTTCATAAAAGTTTGTAGAAGTTTGTAAAAGTTGGTGTGTGCTCACGAACGTAATTTTACCAACGTTTGGACTGATTTCTCTGATTTTTTTTTAAAACATCAGTAAAAGTCGGTCCAAACATTATAGTGTGAACCCAGCTTAAGGTATGAAAATTTAAGCGGGATCATCATACTGTGAAGAAATTTGTGGCTGATTCAGAGCACAGATGGGTTCGTGCAGATAAAGGCAGAATGAGGAAGGTTTCTGCCAGACAAATTCATATGATTAAGAGAGCAGCTGCTAAAATGCCATTGCAAAGCAGCAGACGGGTATTTGAAGCTGCTGGTGCCTCTGGAGTCTCATGAACCTCAAGGTGTAGGATCCTCCACAGGCTTGCAGTTGTGCATAAACCTACTATTCAGCCACCCCTAACCAGTGCTCACAAGCAGAAACGGTTGCCTTGGGCCCAGAAATACATGAAGACTAATTTTCAAACAGTCTTGTGTACTGATGAGTGCCGTGCAACCCTGTGGATGGTCCAGATGGATGGAGTAGTGGATGGTTGGTGGATAGCCACCATGTCCCAACAAGGCTGCAACATCAGCAAGGAGGTGGCGGAGTCATGTTTTGGGCTGGAATCATGGGGAGAGAGCTGGTAGGCCCCTTTAGGGTCCCTGAAGGTGTGAAAATGACCTCTGCAAAGTATATAGAGTTTCTGACTGACCACTTTCTTCCATGGTACAAAAAGAACTGTGCCTTCCGTAGCAAAATTATCTTCATGCATGACAATGCACCATCTCATACGGCAAAGAATACCTCTGTCATTGGTTGCTATGGGCATAAAAAGAGAGAAACTCATGGTGTGACCCCCATCATCCCCTGACTTCAGCCCTATTGAGAACCTTTGGAGGATCCTCAAGAAAAAGATCTATGAGGGTGGGAGGCAGTTCACATCAGAATAGCAGTTGTGGGAAGCTGTTCTGACATCTTGCTAAGAAATTCAAGCAGAAACTCTCCAAAAACTCACAAGTTCAATGGATGCAAGAATTGTGAAAGTTGTATCCAAGAAGGGGTCCTATGTTAACATGTAACTTGGCCTGTTAAGATGTTTTTGATGTGGAACTGGCACACCATGCTGATGAACTTGTCCGGGCAGCCGAACTTCGCCATGATCTTCCACAGCCCCTCACAACTGAGGGTATCAAAAGCCTTGGTCAGACCTACAAATATTGTGTAGAGGTCCCTGTTCTGCTCTTGACACTTCTTCTGAAGTTGGCATGCAGCGAAGATCATGTCAGCAGTTCCATGACCCTCTCTGAAGCCACACTGGCTCTCCGGCAGGTGATCGTCTTCCATGTGCTGAATGAGGCGGTTGAGAAGGACCCTTGCAAGGATCTTGCCGGCGATGGCGAGGCAGTGTTTCCTCTGGCTGAAAGACCTTGGTGCAGTGGCAACATACCGGAATATGTTAATTTTATACTGTTTATTTCTTTTTAAATTTCTACACACTAACGCTGCATATGGAACTTACCATATGAAGTACTGTACAACCAAGGCTAGAATATTGGGCCAGTTGGGGTCCCACCCAGACATCCTGTATTTAGACTTTTTAGTGGTGTTGTCCTTCTCTTCTTCTGCTGCCTGAACACTTCCCTGTCCTTGGCTCCTCTCTTCTGTCTCATCTTGCTCTCTCTGAGCTCTGTCTAATTCAGGTTCTCTCTCTGTCTATGGTGGTATACAAACAGGTTAGAAAATGTCAAGTGTCATGTTTTGTCCTGCAGGGTTTTTTTGTCATGGTTTACATAAATGACAAAAATATGTGTATTTTTATTCTAGTGATTCTTTTTTTCCACTGAGAGAGTAGGGAAGAGAAAGAAACATTCATATTAGTAATGTACTCAAGCATACTTAAGTTATATGATCAGGTGGGTATAGTAACCAGAAATTCTACTCATGTAAAAGCAGTGCTTTGAAATTAATAATTACAAAGTAGGCAACCAAAAATTTCTAATCGAAAACCTTCAACAACTTCAGTGTTGAAGGTTTGAGGTTTTTCTCAAAAATCTATAACAGTTTTCTTATAGTTTTCTACTTTTCTCTGTAAAGCTAAAGTTGAAACCATGTTCCTCAAATTTGTAATTTCCTCTTGTAAGATTGACTTTTCTTGTACATTTGAAACTTTATTATAAATTTGTGGATTATTTTATGACTAATTTTTGTCTGTTTTTTTTAAAATAAAATTACTGGGTTTTTTTTTAGATACTGTAAGTTTGAAACAGACTGGTAATTTTTTTTACTTTTTCCTTATAACAATTTACATTTTTGACCATAATTTTGCAGTCAGAACAGAACAAATTTAACTCTGATTACAACGAAAAAATATTAATAAAATTGTTTTTAATGAAATAAATTAACTTAAATGACCAAGGATGCCGTTATTTCTGTTATAATATTTCTTTATATTTATAGGTTGTTTTTTTTGTTTGTTTGTTTTTTTTAGAAATCTCCTCACCACCCAGACAGCAGGAAAGACCTCCCTTATTTTGAAATCAGATGTTGGCACGTTTAGTTTGTCTGAAGGCTGCTGAGAAGATTAAAGTCATTGACTTCGTGAATTTCGGTCATTGTAACCTGCCAGGTACATAATGGGGAACTGTAGTGGACTCTAAAGACATAATTCACCACAATATGTGTTCATGTACAGAATGATCTGTTTAGGCAGTTATAGTTGTGCACTCAGGCTTTCTCATCAGGCACCTCTCTAGGCAGCCGCTGAAGGACCTCAGTTTAGAGCTAGCATTTTTAGCTGTTTCTTTTTGCCACTGCCGCTGGAGGATAAAAAAACAGCACGCCTGCTTATGTGAGAAAAGAGAGAAATTGCCAGTCTCTTCATTCCTGCAATTCCTACAAAACGTAACTTAATATTGTAGTGGCTGGTGAAATATATCCTCAGCAATTCATCAGTCCCTTGCTTTTCCCTTCATATGAAGCCGGCTACATATGAATTCTCACCACATCTCTTAGCTAAGCGACTCTTCCATTATTGGCCCCGTTTCCAGCAGGTTAAAACCATGATAAACGCCAGTGCTTACATACCTCTTATGATTTTTTTTTTCCCGCGTTTAAAGTACTTTAATAAACTGATGTTTCTGTCGGACAGTCACGCTTAGCGAGACACTGCTGATTGACTGGAAAACTTGTGTGAGCGGGGCGCTTATAAACTCTGCGCGGATGACGGCCACACGCGTTGTTCGTCTGCACGCTTGCGGAAAGTCATTGCTTCATATATTTTTCTTAATAAATTCATATCGCCTTGGGGTGGCGGTAAAATTTCTGGCAAGGTGGCCCACCACGGAGAAATGTTACCAGAGGAAACCCTGCGAGGAGAGAGATCCCACGGTGGTTTTTGCAGGACTGCCTGTTTCCTTTTCTCTTGTAGAGATGGACAATGGAAGCATCATTGAGCTCCTGGAGATAACTTCCTGCTGCCACATGGTCTGAAAGAGCTCGGTGAGTTTCTGTATTAGAACTGGTCCTCCTGCCTTGTAGATTTCAGCTGGGATGGAGTCAGAGCCTGGTGCTTTGCCGTCGAAAGGAGTTTGATCGCTTTTTGGACTTCTGATTCCGTTGGAGGTTCTGCCAGAGATGTGTTCATCTCTACTTGGGGCATGCGAGTGATGGCTTCTGCATTGATGGATGAAGGTCTGTTCAGCACGCTGCTGAAATGTTCTGCCCAACTTTCCAGGATTGCGTTCTTGTTGGTAAGGAGAGTGGACCTGTTAGCACTGAGAAGTGGTGTTCTTCCAGAAGACTGAGGCCTATAGATGGTCTTCAGGGCATCATAGAAGCATTTGGAGTAGTTGCTGTCAGCGTACTGCTGTATTTCATCTGCCTTTTTGCTGAGCCAGAAGTCCTGCATCTCTCTGAGCTTTGCCTGCACCATTCCTTTGATGGAGTTGAAGGTTGCCTTCTTAGAGGCAGATCTTCTGTGTTGCTGGTACGCTCTGTGGGCTTCACGCTTCTTGTCAAGCAGCTTTTGGATGTCTTCATCGTTCTCATCGAACCAGTCTTGGTGTTTGTGCATGTTCTGGCCCAGATGAGTGAGTGAGGTGTCGTACACCATGTCTCTGAAAGCTGCCCAGTCTTCTTCTGCTCTGTACGCCCTGAGGTCAAGCTGACTAAGCTTGCTGTCCAGGTCCTCACTGAGGTTCTGTCGCATTGCTGACATTGTCGCTTGTTTGCCTTTTTCCCCTGTGGATGCCATTTGGGCTGGATGTGCATGTTGAGCTTTGAGAGAATGAGTCTGTGATCCATCCAGCAGTCTGCGCCACACATCGCCTTCGTCACTCTAACGTCCTGCCTGTCTCTCCTTCTCACAATGATGTAATTGATCAGATGCCAATACTTGCTGTGTGGATGCATCCAGGAGGTCTTGTTGCGATTTGGCAAGCGGTAGACGGTATTAGTGATCAGAAGGTCATGAGAGGCGCACGTCTTCAGCAGGAGCAGACCGTTGCTGTTGCACTTTCCAACTCCATTTCTCCCAAGGACTCCCCCCCCCCCCCCATGTCTGGTAGTCTGTGCCAACTCTGGCGTTGGTCTCCAAGAACAGTGAGTTTGTCCTCCTTCGGTACACCTTCCATGACAATCTCTAAGTCCTCTTAAAACTTGTCTTTCATCTCATCTGAGTTCGTCATGGTGGAGGCGTACGCACTGATGAATGTGGCATGGCATTTTCCTTGGAGAGGGAGCCGCAGGGTCATGAGGCGATTGTTGGTTCCTTTGGGGGTGCTGGTAAGCTTGCTGATCAGATTGGATCTGATCGGGAGTCCATTATGAGGTTTTGGAGATGGATGGATGGATGTTCAACAAAAGAAATTTTCCTGGGTGTTTTTACAAACATTTTTAATCCACTATAATTCATACTTTCTATCAGTATGCTGTTAATATTTCCTGCACTTACAAAGCAAGTGGGAAAAACAGCAGTCAAAATTCAAAAGATTATTGAGGATGTTGGCAGACAAAGAACATTTGTATAACTCGTCCTAACCCAAATAATTATATACACTGTTAAAATAGATGACTGCAGCAGGTGTACATACTGATTGCATTAGAAGTTATTCTGTGCTCTTGACATGATTTGAACAGAAGTCACTGGACACAGCAGAAAGCCGTTTTGGTAGCGCTCAATTCTATTACCATCCTACACCTCAATATGGGTTATGAGTGGATTAAAGAAATAAATGTGAATATAGTTAAATGTAAATATACTACTCACAAAAAGTTAAGAATATTCAGCTTTCTGGTGAAATTTCAGGATGCACCTAAAATGCACTATAACCTTTGCTGGTGAACTTAATTGGACCTTCTCTAACCTTTTGAATGCACATACCCAACTGTTCAGTGTTTCAGTACTTTTTGCATATCTTGCTGTTCTTTAACAAGGTGCTTAACGGCAAAATTCACAACAGGTGTTTGATCCATGAATCGATCAATAGTATTTTCTGGTTCAGTTAGAATTGGTATTTAAACAGTCCTTTTCATCGTGCTGTCCACATTTTGACATCATGAGACCAAGACGACGCCTAACAATTGATCAACAGTACCTCGCCATTGCAAGGCTTCAAACAGAATGTTCTCAGGGGGAAGTGGCCACCGAGCTTAGAGTGTCACAGAGTGTCATCAGCAGGTTGCAACAGAGATGCAGAGAGACTGGAAGAGTTACAGAAAGGCATAGAAGTGGATGTCCTTTGGCCACATCCCACACTGATGACCACTTTATTGTGAACAGTGCCCTGCAGAACCAGATGATGAATGCTACTCAACTCCAGCATTTAACGGAGGTGAAAGGCACCCAAGTGTCATGTCACATCATTCAAAACCATTTACATCATTGTGGTCTGCGTGCTAGGTGACTTGCAAGGGTACCTGACCACACCACCAGGCACAGGTGTCATCGTTTTGCCTGGGCCAGGGAGAATTTATGCTGGACAAGGGACCAGTGGGCCTCAGTGCTGTTCTCTGATGAAAGTCAATTCACGCTGAGCAGAAATGATGCCCGCCAACGATGTTGGAGACGTCGAGGAGAGCATTATGCATCAACCGCTGCTGTCACCAGACGACCCTTTGGTGGTGGTGGTGTTGCAGTCTGGGCAGGTGTGTCTAGTCAATACAGAACTGCCCTACACCTTGTGAATGGTACAGTGACAAGCCGATACTACCTGAATAACATCATTAATCCAGTCACTGTGCCCCTGCATGAACAACACAGGCCTAATTTCATCTTCATGGATGACAATGCTCCAGCTCATCGAGATTGCATCATTAGGGAATGACTGCTGGAGGCTGGGGTACCTCAAATGGAGTGGCCTACACTTTCTCCAGACCTGAATCCCATAGAAAACCTATAGGATCAGCTGAGTCACCGTGTGAGGCTTGTAACCCTGCACCCCACAACCTCAATGACCTGAGGGCGGCCTTTCAAGAAGAGTGGAATGCCATGCCTCAGCAGACAATACGTCGACTTGTGAACAGCATGAGACGTTGTTGTCAACCTGTAATTCAGGTATTGTAGCATCGCCATGCAAGAGATGAGAGCCGGCCGTCAAGTGGCTTCTGAGTTAGGACAAAGTTTGCCACATACATACATACCCACACCGCAGAATCTTTGTGTGTGTGTGTGTATGTGTATATGTATATATATAATATACTGTGTGTGTGTGTGTGTGTGTGTGTGTGTGTGTGTGTGTGTGTATATATATATATATATATATATATACTGTGTGTGTATATATATATATATATATATATATATATATACTGTGTATATATGTATATGTATATGTATATATATATATATATATATATATATATATATATATATATATATACTGTGTGTGTATATATATATATATACTGTGTGTGTATATATATATATATACTGTGTGTGTATATATATATATATACTGTGTGTGTATATATATATATATATATATATACTGTGTGTGTATATATATATATATATATATATATACTGTGTATATACTGTGTATATACGTATATATATATACAGTGTGTGTGTATGTGTGCACACACACACACACAATGGTGTGAAAAAGTGTTCGCCCCCTTCCTGATTACCTCTGCCAGGCCGCAGGAGGTTATGTTTTTGCCAGCGTTTGTTTGTCTGTTTGTCTGTCTGTTGGTTAGCAAGATAACTCAACAAGTTTTGGACGGATTTCCATGAAACTTTCAGGCGTTGTTGGAAATGGTACAAGGAAGAACTGATTAAATTTTGGGGATGATCCGGATCACTGTCTGGATACAGGAATTTTTTAAAGGATTCTTTAACATTGTGAGATACGGCCATTTTCAACATGTGTGCAGGTGCAATGGAGGGCACAAAAGCACGCGGAAAACAGTGGTGGGCTGGGCCCGGCAGCCTGCCTGTGTTTACGCTACGCTGCAAAAGCTGAGACGGGCAGCTGTCCGGCGCGGGATTATTTGGCAGAAATTCCCCGGGCAGCCATAGGGGCTGCGCAAAAACAAGCTCTCTGCCGGGGAAGCTTCCAAATCCTCTTTTGCCGCGAAGCGCAACCCCAATATTAAACCCACGGCAACCTGTCTACCCAATTTGCATCCATCACTGAAGCCCTGAGTGCTGCTTTCAGTGATTTATGAAAACGCTCGCATAACCCATTGGCCTGTGGGTTGTACGCGGTTGTGCGATGAATTGCCCGCAGCCTGGGAGTTTGGAGATGGAGGAGATGGACACAACAGCAACACTTCAGTTTATTACCTCTGCCAAGGAGGTAATGCTTTTACTACTGAACCACTAATCCTATCATTGTGAATCCAATTGCTAGTCATATGTTTTCATGGTCAAGGAATCTGAAAACGTACACACAAACACTGTATGGGGGGGGAACTGTGGTGCTTGGCGGAGGTCTGCGCTCTCCGAGTGCTTTTCTAGTTTCTTATTTTTTTGTATGTTTGTCACACTTAAATGTTTCAGGTCCTCAAACAAATTTAAATATTAGACAAAGATAACGCAAGTAAACACAAAATGCAATTTTTAAATGAAGGTGTTTATTATTAAAGGGGAAAAAAAAAATCCAAACCTCAATGGCCCTGTGTGGAAAAAGTGATCCCCCCCTCAACCTATAACTGGTTGGGCCACCCTTAGCAGCAACAACTGCAATCAGGTGTTTGTGATAACTGGCAATGAGTCTTTTACAGCACTGTGGAGGAATTTTGGCCCACTCATCTTTGCAGAATTGTTGTAATTCAGTTACACTGGAGGGTTTTCGAGCATGAACCGCCTTTTTAAGGTCATGCCACAGCATCCCAATCGGATTCAGATCAGTACTTTGACTAGGCCACTCCAAAGTCTTTATTTTGTTTTTCTTAAGCCATTCAGAGGTGGACTTGCTGGTGTGTTTTGGATCATTGTCCTGCTGCAGAACCCAAATGTGCTTCTGCTTGAGGTCACAAACAGATGGCCGGACATTTTCCTTCAGGATTTTTTGGTAGATAGCAGAATTCATGGTTCCATTTACCACAGCAAGTCTTCCAGGTCCTGAAGCAGCAAAACAGCCCCAGACCATCACACTACCACCACCATATTTTACTGTTGGTATGATGTTCCTTTTCTGAAATGCTGTGCTACTTTTAGGCCTGATGTAATGGGACACACAGCTTCCAAAAAGTTCAACTTTTGTCTTGTCAGTCCACAGAGTATTTTCCCAAAAGTCTTTGGGATCATCAATATGTTTTCTGGCAAAACTGAGACAAGCCTTTGTATTGTTTTTGCTCAGCAGTGGTTTTCGTGTTGGAACTCTGCCATGTAGGCCATTTTTGCCCAGTCTCTTTCTTATGGTGGAGTCATGAACACTGACCTTTACTGAGGCAAGTGAGTCTTGCAGTTCTTTGGATGTTGTTATGGGGTCTTTTGTGGCCTCTTGGATGAATGGTCACTGCGTCTTGGGGTAATTTTGGTCGGCCGGCCACTCCTGGGAAGGTTCACCACTGTTCCATGTTTTCGCCATTTGTGACTAATGGCTTTCACTGTGGTTCGCCGGAGTCCCAAAGCTTTCAAAATGGCTTTATAACCTTTTCCAGACTGATAGATCTCAATTATTTTGTTTTTCATTTGTTCCTGAATTTCTTTGGATTGCAGCATGATGTCTAGCTTTTGAGGATCTTTTGGTCTACTTCACTTTGTCAGACAAGTCCTCTTTAAGTGATTTCTTGATTGAGAACAGGTGTGGCAGTAATCGGGCCTGGGTATGGCTAGAGAAATTGAATTCAGCTTTCCAATGATATGATAAACCACAGTTAATTTATGTTTTAATGGGGGGGCTCACTTTTTTCACACAGGGTCATATAGGTTTGGATTTTTTTTTTTTTACCCTTAATAATAAACACCTTGTGGAGTGTGTCAAATAAGAGACATATTCACGACAGACGGTTTATTACACACTTCACATCTTTCAAGCACAGAACAGAATGACACATTTCAGCAGGCACTCTTCTTTTACCCAAATCACTCCTCACAAGTTTCATGGCATTTCTCCACACACAACATGACATTTGCATTACACTGCATTCAACCCCCTACGTCCTTGACTCCTTCCTGCTATCTCGCCAGGAACCTCCTGAGCATTGTTCTCCCATGCTTATCCACTGTCTCTTGTCTGAGATGCTAAATAATCTGACTCCCCCAAGGTGCTACAACCTTCATTTAAAAACTGCATTTTGTGTTTACTTGTGTTATTTTTGTCTAATATTTAAATTTGTTTGGTCTGAAACATTTAAGTGTGACAAACTAACAAAAAAATGAGAAATCAGGAAGGGGGCAAACACTTTTTCACACCACTGTATAATATACATACACACCCTTTTTAAAAGATAGATAGATAGATTTGTTTATTTGACAGGGACAGTGCAATAAACATAGACAATTAATCAATGACAATCAATCTGATGTGTTGCACAGAGTGTATAGCTATTAGCTAATTTGCAACTCTTGTCCCTGGAGACAAGGGACAAGAAAAGACACCACTCTACAAGTAAGAAAGCAAAGCAGAAGCAAAGTCATGTGTTATTTGGATGACAAGGGCACAAAGTGAGAAAATTAGCAGTGGTCTGCCAGAAATGATCAGAGCCACTTGTGGAAAGAGCAAAGAGTGGCACAAATTTGCACTTCAGATTGTCTTGATTGGGCCCAAAGTCTGACCTAGTAGGATCCACACAGAATAATACAAGGAGCAACATGGCAAGACTGAAACTGGATTATGTCAGGCAATGCCACACAAAACTACTGTTAGTAGTTAAACATTATATGGTCTCTTTTTGTGTCACTATTGCTTTCAAAACTGTAAGTTGACATATTAACAGTTTAGCTGCACATCCAGATATCCAAATTAATTATTAAGGGTTGGTGAATAATTAAAACAAAATAAAGAAAAATAATGTTTAGACTTTAGATACATTAAAAACTATTAAAAATATGTCTTTATCTTAAAATGCTGATTTTTAACCTCAAACACATCAAGGCAATCAATGTTTACTTCAAAACAAACAAGAATCAACACTTGGGTGATGATAGCTGTCTATGAGGGTTTTCCAGTAGTTAATTCATTATGAAAATAACCTTATATGTTAAGGCATCAGTCACTGTAATACGGGGATCCTGTTTTAGACGGGCGGTCACAGTGCTGTGCTACTTCTAATATTAACAGCAGAGATATGGAACTGACATATGTCTGCTGATTAAACAGAAATCTGCTCTGATCATTTATCTTCAAAGGTTCAGACCAGACTGGTTTAACAAAGATTATCAGACTGTTTTGGACTGTAAAACTCAGTCTAACACACAGACCCTCTGAAAAAGGCAGCAGTGTCTCGAATCATTATCTTGAGTATTTTTCCATCTGTTATTTGCCAGATTCTTCAGACTGGCCCACACAATCCAGATGTGGTTTGGCCTCAGATATAGAGCAAATCAGCCTTCTGCTCTGTGTTACTGATCCATTGGTGGGGCAGATGCTTTCTGGCAGATTGTGGTTATAAGGGACAGAAAAGACACCTGGGCACAGAGGCACCACGTTCAGTCTATATTTCACCACTAATGAAGCATAAACTTGATCTTACAGCAGCGATACAATATAAAGTGGACTGTCAGCACTGCTTTTCACTTTTATAATTAAAGATGACAGATGCAAAAACCACAGCATAGTGGGAAAATTAATTTATTCTCCAATGCATAACAATTTTCCATAACTTTGCAATTTTAATTCATGTGTTATTATCTAAAAGCAATTTTTTATAAAGTAAAATATTTTTGTTGGTATACAAATGTGGCTGCTGGGGTAAAGACAAATATCAACAGGGCAAATAACATATTAACAGAAGAGGTGTATATTTCAGAGTTATTGATATTTAATATAATGCTCATACATGTTTTAGTCAGTGTTTACAAAATAGAAATCAAATTATATCCCGATATTCTTCTATACTGAGAGAAAGAACAGCACTAATTTAGTTCACTAGGAAGACAAGAGGAGGGGAGAGAATTCAGAAATTGTACTCAAGTAAAAGTAGCTTTACAACATGATATTAATAAGTAATAAACTACAAAATCCTACTTCAGTGCCTCACTGTGGAGCAGCAGTGGTCCTGGTTGCTCAGTAGCTGTGGTAGCCAGGCGTATGTCCCGGTAGGTCAAACCAAGCTACAAAGGCACCAAACTGCCAACCCTACGAAAAGACTGATTTGCAAATAAGTACACTGTCTTTTTTGCTGGAAGTTGAACTGTAGCTAAACTGGAAGGGTAACAAAGGCATGCTTGCCTAACCAACAGGGTGGTGTCAAGAAACGGCTTAAACAATGCCATATGCATCTACAATTGTCATTGGCATGGTCAAGTGCAACATGCTAGGCCTCTGCGAGACACGTCGAAAAGAAGGACTAAAGGAAAAATGGGCAAAGGACATGACCTCGGAGCACAGATCATTGGGCCAGACACATTGCAAGGTTCACAGACAACAGGTGGGCCCACGCAGTAGGAGAGCAGTAACAAAGAGATCGGAAACAACCACCTGGACGATCTCCACAATGATGGGAAAACGGCTATGTCAAGTGGTTCAGATCAGTATGGAGAATAAGGCAAGAAGGAGAGTGGAATGGAAGCGCATTGTGGCCAGCGATGTGGGGAAACATCAGATAACCTGGCCAATCCAGGAGTTGTTTTAAATGTATCTTTTTTTTTTAATGGTTTCTGCTTTTTTTTACTTCATAAATTTGACTTTTTTCCCTAATAAATGTATTTTTTTTCCTCAAAAATTTGAAACTTTTATGATAAATTTCTCTTTTTTCATACAAATGTACAACTTTTTACTTCTAAATGTCAACTCTGTTTTTCCATTTGCAACTTTTACAAATTTGAGGGTTATTTACATGTATTAGTCTGAGGAAATTTAAATATAAACTGTCCACGTATGCAGTCTGTATAATCCAAATCATGTAAAGAAGCTACAAATAATCATTGTCAATTTTCTGTGCCAGAATAGGAAAAGGATGATTGACATGATGGGGGGGGGGGGGGTGACTCACATTCAGTTCCGATAAATGAAATCAAAAGTAACTCAGAGTACAACCAATGCACTTGTGTAAAAGTAATTTCTTTATTCATAAATTTTACTCAAGTAACGATAAAAGAATAATTTCTTTCTTCATAAATTTACTCAAGTAATGGTAAAAGAGATCCTACAATAAAACTACTCACCAAAGTACACTTTTGTGAAAAAGTTACATGTACTTTAGTAAACGAAACGAATTACTACATACCTCTGGAGAAGACAATAGCTCAACAGACTGTAACAGTCCAAATCTGACATTTCATTAGCAGCTTTTGAATAAAACAGTGATGTGTTAATGTTTTAACATTCATAATTTACTGGCACTCTACAGCTCCAAAAAATATGAAATGATGGCGCAGCACATACACCAAATTTTTCAGAGGCAACACATTCTGGAGCACCTGTGCAGGCCCACTCTTGTGTGGCAGTGTCTTCACTATGAACTAGAAACAACAGATGTTTTTGGTGATAGCAGCTCTTGACTTTCTTCTGGCCAGCTCGACAGCCTGGCCAAACATCCTTGTGGTTTCAGCTGTTTCTATGCTCCTTTGTAACTGCCAACCTCCAGGCGTCTGCAACACTCTCCCAGTTGCCCACATCAAACAGAAACATCTTCATGCCCCTCTTACAGACATTTTGAAACTGAATTGGAGTCAGCCCACTGTCCTAGTATCTGAAGCAAGCTGGCCACACAGCAAGTCCTTAGGGATTCACACACGTCATCCTAACTATCTGATTCGTTTCTGGCTGAGTAAGGTTTAAATGCAGGATATACCAGCAGGCTTCAGGATCTCTGCATGGGGGACTTTATCTGCCAATTGATGCGTAGTATTTGCTAAAGGTGGAATCTGTTGAGTCTCTTTTCCTACCTTGCATAGGTGGTCCAGGCCTAACTGAGAACACAAGCTTGGTGAACCTTAATTTTGGTGTTTATAGTCGGGTGGATATTAGTCCATGTCCTCCTCGTCAACCTGGCCGTGCAGCAGCTGCCTTTACATATCAAATACAGAGGAACTTTTCAGCAGTGGGGAGCTAAGATTAAACAAATGGTGAAATATTTTCACAACTCACTGCCTCTGATTAATATTTTTTCACTTTTTTGGAAAAAAAAAAAAAAAAAAAAAAAAAAAACCCAACAGAGCATTCTGTGATCTACTACATGTTGCTTAACTGCAGCAATCCCTGGTTCAGTTCTCAGCCAGAGTGATCCTTCCTGCATGTCTCTCCCCTTCTCTTCACCCCATTTCTTGTTTCTCGTTTCACTGTATTCCATTAAAGGGAAAAATGCTCAAATATAAATCTTATAACCACCTGCTAGAGTTGAGGGAGTGCAACTGTATGACTGATTCTCCAAACACTACAGAGTAAACCTAATGAGGCCAGATTCAGCTGGGATAATTGGAACAGTCACAACAAGAAAAAAACAGCTGTAACTAATATTAACAATGGCTCTGCTCCATTTACAGGTAGATGTGCCAGTATACCTAAGAGGAATCCAACCTTCAGTGCTGTGACAGTTTGCCTCTTTCCTGATTTCTCATTTTCTTGTATGTTTGTCACACTTAAATATTTCAGCTCATCAAACAAATTTAAATATTAGACACAGATAACACAAGTAAACACAAAATGCAGTTTTTAAATGAAAGTGTTTATTATTAAGGGTAAAAAAAATAAATAAATCCAAACCTACATGACCCAGTGTGAAAAAATGACCCCCCCCCCCCCGTTAAAGCATAAATAAACTGTGGTTTATCACATCTTTGGAAAGCTGAGTTCAATTTCTCTAGCCACACCCAGGCCTAATTACTGCCACACCTGTTCTCAATCAAGAAATCACTTCAATAGGACCTGCCTGACAAAATGAAGTAGACCAAAGTATCCTCAAAAACTCAACATCATGCTGCGATCCAAAGAAATTCAGGAACAAATGAAAAACAAAGTAATTGCAATCTGTCGGTCTGGAAAAGGTTATAAAGCCATTTCTAAAGCTTTGGGACTCCAGCGAACCACAGTAAGAGCCATTATCCACAAATGGCGAAAACACGGAACAGTGGTGAACCTTCCCAGGAGTGGCCGGCCGACCAAAATTACCCCAAGAGTGCAGTGACGATTCATCCAAGAGGTCACAAAAGACCCCACAACAACATCCAAAGAATTGCAGGCCTCACTTCAGACTCCGCCATAAGAAAGAGACTGGGCAAAAATGGCCTGCATGGCAGAGTTCCAAGACAAAAACCACTGCTGAGCAAAAAGAACATAAAGGTTCGTCTCAGTTTTGCCAGAAAACATCTTGATGATCCCCAAGACTTTTGGAAAAATACTCTGTGGACTGACGAGACAAAAGTTGAACTTTTTGGAAGGTGTGTTCCTATTACATCTGGCGTAAAAGTAACACAGCATTTTAGAAAAGGAACATCATATCAACAGTAAAATATGGTGGTGGTAGTGTGATGGGCTGGGGCTTTTTTGCTGCTTCAGGACCTGGAAGACTTGCTGTGGTAACTGGAACCGTGAATTCTGCTGTCTACCAATAAATCCTGAAGGAGAATGTTAAATTTGTTTGATCTGAAACATTTAAGTGTGACAAACATACAAGAAAAGAGAAATCAGGAAGGGGGCAAACACTTTTTCACACCACTGTATATGATTTTAATGATTCACACTTGTGCTTGGATTTATCTCCAGGAAGAGTTGGCTTTCGTGTATTAATAAGCACAGGGCAAGTGAGAAAGTTCAGCTGTGTGACAGACGTTTGCCATATGAAATGTTTCTTTACTTTAATAAACACTTGAGTTAAAGTAAACAGGCAGGTCTGAGTTGACAGGTCTAATAATTAATAATGCATATGAGGACTTGGATTAAGCATGAAGACTGTAAATAAACAAATGACTAAAGGATCTCAGATTATAGCCATGAGGGTGGAAATCAAAGAGTAAGCATGTTATTTAGAGCTCATTGTGTCTTATTTCATATTATGACCATGTGTGATACATACTTTTTTTCTCACGTCCCACACTGATGAACACCAACTCCCTGTTCCTTTGAGTTCTTAGCACAGCTGACATTATACAACAGCTAGTTCGGACCAAGTGATTTGATTGGACAATAGCGATTCCAGGAGTTACTGTATTCCACGATAATTGCACTGCAACTTCACTGGATATGTATCACTCCGCTTCAAAGGTGTTCATGTACCCATTAATTAATTAATTAATTCATTTATTCATTCATTCATCTTCTTCCGCTTAATCCTTTTCGGGTTGCGGAGGGGCTGGAGCCTATCCCAGCATCTTTGGGCGAGAGGCAGGGTACACCCTGGACAGATCGCTAGTCCATCGCAGGGCCAACACAGAGAGACAGACAACCATTCACTCTCACATTCATACCTAAGGACAATTTAGAATCTCCAGTTTTTGATGCCAATTAACCCAACTTGCATGTTTTTGGCATGTGGGAGGAAACCGGAGAAATCCCGGAGTAAACCCACGCAGACACGGGGAGAACATGCAAACTCCACACAGATCACTGTTGGACGGGGGCTGGGATCGAACCCAGGATCCCCTGGCCAAGGGTGAGTTGCTGTGCTGCCGCAGTGCTAACCACTCCTCCACCGCGCCGCCCTACCCATTAATTATGAACAGTAATTTACTATAAACTCTGACAATTGCAGTGCTGTTTTAGATACCTTAGTTTTCACAGTGTGACGCTGTTTGACAAGAAATTATACATCTGTGACCCGGACATCCCACCCTTTTGGGGGAAAAAAACCTTTCCATCTACCCTGGCCCTGCTGTCATTTTAAGCTAATTAAGCTGTTTCACTTATGTTTAAAAAAATAGGCAGTGCTAGAGTTTGATTTGTTTTGATTAATAAACCACAATACCTTGGTGGTGATGGACTCTTTGCTCACTTTTCTTCTCATTCTCAGATGAATCAAAGTGTGCTGTGTGCTAAATCGTTAGCATGCTAACTACTAGCGACCGGCTCTGGCCCTGAACAGATCTAGCAGCCCGAGCACATACACCATGTTCCAAATTATTATGCAAATGACATTTGTCTCTAATTTTCCGAAATAGTTGATGCAAATGACAGTCAGTATAATTTTCAAGTCCTCAACCATTAGAGCATAATTCAAATTTTATTGATCAAACCTCCCAATGACAGTTATTTTTTTTGCAAAAATAAAAAAAACGCAAAAAGCACTATTCCAAATTATTATGCACAACAGCGTTTCAAAACATTTTATTGGTTGTAAAGAACTGAAAATGGTCGTTTGTTGAATTTGCAGCATTGCGAGGTCATATTTATTGAAATTACAAGCTATTTCAATCAAAAACATCTTAACAGGCCAAGTTACATGTCAACATAGGACCCCTTCTTTGATATAACCTTTGCAATTCTTGCATCCATTGAACTTGTGAGTTTTTGGAGAGTTTCTGCTTGAATTTCTTAGCAAGATGTCAGAACAGCTTCCCACAACTGCTGTTTTGATGTGAGCTGCCTCCCATCCTCATAGATCTTTTTCTTGAGGATCCTCCAAAGGTTCTCAATAGGGTTGAGCTCAGGGGAGGATGGGGGTCACACCATGAGTTTCTCTCTTTTTATGCCCATAGCAGCCAATGACACAGAGGTATTCTTTGCAGCATGAGATGGTGCATTATCATGCATGAAGATAATTTTGCTACGGAAGGCACAGTTCTTCTTTTTGTACCATGGAAGAAAGTGGTCAGTCAGAAACTCTATATACTTTGCTGTGGTTATTTTCACACCTTCAGCGACCCTAAAGGGGCCTACCAGCTCTCTCTCCATGATTCCAGCCCAAAACATGACTCCGCCACCTCCTTGCTGATGTCGCAGCCTTGTTGGGATATGGTGGTCATCCACTACTCCATCCATCTGGACCATCCAGGGTTGCACGGTACTTGTCAGTAAACAAGACTGTTTGAAAATTAGTCTTTATGTATTTCGGACCCACTGCAACCGTTTCTGCTTGTGAGCATTGGTTAGGGGTGGCTGAATAGTAGGTTTATGCACAACTGCAAGCCTTTGGAGGATCCTACACCTTGAGGTTCATGGGACTCCAAAGGCACCAGCAGCTTTAAATACCTGTTTGCTGCTTTGTAATGGCATTTTGGCAGCTGCTCTCTTAATCCTATGAATTTGTCTGGCAGAAGCATTCCTCATTATGCCTTTATCTGCACGAACCCGTCTGTGCTCTGAATCAGCCACAAATTTCTTCACAGTTCGATGATTATGCTTAAGTTTTAGTGAAATATCTAATTTTTTCATACCTTGTTCAAGGCATTGCACTATTTGATGCTTTTCAGTAGCAGAGATCCTTTTTCTTTCCCATATTGCTTGAAACCTGTTGAATGCTTAATAATGTGGAACATCCTTCTTAAGGTGGGTTCACACTAACTAACTAACCTGCACTTATATAGCGCTTTTCTAGTCACAAAGACCACTCAAAGCGCTTTCACTAGTACTAACCCTCTATTCTAAGGGCCTATAGGAGACTGATATCTAGGGAATATTTAGAACAACCAATTAACCTAACATGCATGTCTTTGGATTACAACATTTGGACTGACTTTTACTGATGTTTTGGCAAATGTCTGGCTCTGCTGGTAAAAGTTAATAGTTGGTGTTGGTTGGTTGGTTGGCAAATGCTGGTGGAAGTTGTGTTCTTGGAGAATTTTAAGCATGCTGAAAATTTGCAGACCTTTGGAAATACACGTTGTTGAAAGTTGTGTTCAGTTTATAAAAGTTGTTGAGTGCTGGGCTAAGTTATGCAGCGTTTACTTAAGTCGGCCTAAGTTAAAGCTGGGTTCACACAATAGCGTTTGAACCGACTTTTACAGACGTTTTGAAAAATCAGAGAAATTCTTAGCGCTGGTCAGCTGACATCAGTGTCGGGTGACGCTTATATAAAGATCAGCGTTTGTGGAGGTAATATTTATTTTCATTTTATATTCCTTCAGTTACTTCTGCATACCCTTTTCCCCTGTTCATTCAATCATTCATTCCTCTAAAAATAATACAATAATACCTATAGACTCCAACGTTAAGTCTGCAATTAAAATGTGAATGTGGATGGAATAAAAAAATCTGTTTAGTATATCCTCATCTAAATAAAATTGTGGATGATTGTATTTTGACTGTTACAAGTCTCTCCATTAAAATAGCATAAAATCCCGTTAAAATGTCATTTATGTTTTGACACCACATCAGCGGTGTTTGATTCCCCACAATGGAAGCCAAACCAATAAATCCTGGGGAATGATTACACACGGAGCAGAAAATTAAGAACACTAAATTTCTCAGTGGGGAGATTTTTTTTTTCTTTTGGGCTGTCACATGTTTGGAAGATTATATATATTTTTCTTTTTTTTAATTCCCCCTTCTCTCTATTTCCCTTTTGTTCGTGCATGTCTGAAGTGAGTTTCGGTCTAAAAACATCTAATAATTTCTCTGATTTTTCAAAATGTCTATAAAAGTTGGTCCAAACGTTAGTGTGAACCCAGCTTCAAGTAGTTTTCTTTTAACGCTATGTGTCCACCAAATGCGTTTTTCCACTGTGGGCGACTATTTTCTATTCATTCTGTATGTAGTCCAGCATATACACTACCGTTCAAAAGTTTGGGGTCACTTAGAAATTTCCTTATTTTTGAAAGAAAAGCACTTTTTTCAATGAAGATAACTTTAAACTAATCAGAAATACACTCTGTACATTGCTAATGTGGTAAATGACTATTCTAGCTGCAAATGTCTGGTTTTTGGTGCAATATCTACATAGGTGTATAGAGGCCCATTTCCAGCAACTATCACTCCGGTGTTCTAATGGTACAATGTGTTTGCTCATTGCGTCAGAAGGCTAATGGATGATTAGAAAACCCTTGTGCAATCATGTTAGGTCTGCAATGCTGTAATTGCTGCAAATGGAGGATTCTTTGACGAAAGCAAAGTTTGAAGGAAAAAATTATTATTTCAAATACAAATCATTATTTCTAACCTTGTCAATGTCTTGACTATATTTTCTATTCATTTTACAACTCATGGTGGTAAATAAGTGTGACTTTTTATGGAAAACACAAAATAATTGTCTGGGTGACCCCAAACTTTTGAACGGTAGTGTACAGCATTGAGCACCCTCGGCGCTGAAATGCTGTTGGCGGTGGCCGCTTTTTGTCGCGTCACTCAGGGTGCTCAGAGCTGAAAAAATTTCAACTTTTCAGACTGCAGCTGAGCTCGTCAATGTCAGACCTTTCTAAGCAGCCAACCAGAATACAGTAAGGAAGGGTGGGACATAGGATGCGGGTACAGTCTGTACTCAGACTCCTGTCTTCCATGTCATCATACTTTGCATTCAGAGCTGCTACCAATGCTAGAATACATTTCCTGTCCATTGTTATTTAGAGACTGCTGTTAAAAAAAATAAGTAGAAAGTCTGACCATAGAAAAAGCGGAAGTGCTGAGCTGTGAGTGACGAGCTGTTGCTGGGATACAGGGCACAGACTTTTTTTTTCCCCAGAGCGCAGCACACAAACACTGAAAGACATTCAGGGCGGTCGGGTGACAGAAAACGTGTTTGGTGGACACACAGCCTAATTGGGTTCACCTGGCAAATTAATTATGACAGGTATCTGAGATTGATTGCAGTGATCCAAAGAGCCATGAGACACAACATCATCCACGAGTTTAATTGAAAAATAAAAAATTTAATGTTTGACACTAAAATCCTATTTGCATAATAATTTGGAACGCGGTGTAATTATGTTTCTCTTTTCTTATAATATACAGTGATCCCTCACTTATCGCGGTTAATGGGTTCCAGAACCAACCGCGAAAAGTGAAAAACCGCGAAGTAGCGTCACCCCTAATGACGTCACCCATAAATAATACGTACGTTCATTCTCTCACTCTCTCTCTCATATGATACATGTGTGTGTGTGTGTGTGTGTGTGTGTGTGTGTGTGTGTGTGTGTGTGTAAGTGTACATACATACGTAGATGTAAATAAAGTGTACATAAATATGTTTTTAGAACTCTTTTATTCTTATAACAAGATGCGTAACTCAAGATGAAGATGATTTACTGCACAGGTTAATGAGAGCTTTACTGCTCCTAAGGTGACGCCTCATCGTCAGGTGCTAGAGGCGCAGGATCGTCGAGGGCAGCTTCCGATAGAGCTGGAGAAGCTGCAGGAGGCGGTGTAGTGGCTCGACGGGAAGACTATTTCGCACAAAATGGCACAAGAGAACAGCAAAAAGTTCCACGCGGCGAGACTAAGCAACACGAGTGATAAAGAGCAATGAATGCGGTCTTCCTTCGCTGGGTGGGCGCTCGGCAGGGAGAGAAGCTGGGTAAAACGTCTTGGCCAATCAGCTTGCGGGGTGAAACGTCTCGGCCAATCAGCTTGCGAGATTCCCGAGCCGAGCCAACACGAGAACAGCGAACAGAGAGGTGGATTTTGAGTTGTGCGGGCTCTCCGTGTTGATACCTGATGTTGTAATGTAGTCTCCCTGCCTTCTGCTAGCGCCCGCCCATTATTTCTAAATTTTGAATTTTTGATGAATATTTTTGAAAAATCCGCGATGCACTGAGGGCGCGAAAGGTGAAGCGCGAAGTAGCGAGGGATCGCTGTAGTCAATTTCCACTTCTGAAAAGTTTCTCTTTTTGCCGTCTCATCTTCTCCTCTGTCGTAAATTCTGGGGGCGAGACGTTGATATAAAGGAAAGCAAAATAGCTGAAAAAGCCAAAGAAAAAAATATCAGTTGCACGATAGCTACATTTCAGATGTGCCAGTCCACATTGACTTTTATAGATGATACTACATGCAGTATGCTATTAAAAGAAATATTGAGAGAGCCTGAAAAAGAGACAAAAATCAGTCCAAGTGAATGATGGTGAGTATGCACTTTAAGTCTGATTAACTCTAGCTGAACTGACCATGTGCATTAATGACTGTAAACATTAATATGGTAGTCAATTTAAGACAAACAAGACAAAAAGACGTGATCTAGACAGGTCCAGGAGATGTCAGGAATGGCTGAACACCTGAAGTTACCTTTAGAATATAACAAGGTAGTCATAGCTGGTGATTTTAATCTTCACATTGATGATGCGTCTAATTCTTTTTCCAGTAAATTTTTGAACCTTGTTAACTGCATAGATTTTAAACAACACAGTCAACTCACAACAGAGGACACACGTTAAACCTTGTCATCACCTATGGCTTATCCACTACTGTGTCCTCTGTTGTAGATGTCGCTGTCTCAGACCACTTCTGTGTTTTTTAACATCACCAGTTTTATTTAGTGAGAGACTGGTGAGAATTGTGAGGAAGCACCATCTGACTTCTGAAGTGGCTACAAATTTCATCAGGGTTTTAAGTGACTGTCCTGCTGATGTTTTACTTGCAACATGTGATTTTATCACCGACAGTTTTAACCATAAACTAAAATCAGCACTGGACTTGGTTGCACCATAAAAGACCAAAAATGCTAAAACTAAACCTGTCCCACCCTGGTGGAATGAGGAGGTAAAACGTCAGAAAAGAAAATGCAGAGCACCAGAGAGAAGGTGGAGAAAAACAAAATTAACTGTTTACTACCAAATTCTACATGAACAACTGAAACTATATAATAACACGGTCAAACAAACCAGAAACTCCCACTTCTCTGAATTAATAAATACTAACAAAAACAATCTCGGACTCCTTTTCTCCACCATTGATCACCTGATCAATCCTGATTTTAAGAAGTCCAACATAATGCCAACAGACTCACTACGTGAGGACTTTGCAGATTATTATATCCAACCTTTTATTACAAGATACTCTTTTTAGTACTGTGGAACCTTTGCTTTTATCAGAGGAAACGCTGGAGAGTTTTGCCTTGGTTGATGCTGAAACTCTTGCTCAAGTTTTCTCCCAGCGACCTGTTTTCAAGACCCCATTCCCACATCACTTTTAAAAACATTTTGTGGATTTTTCCAGGAGGAAATTTTAAACATCATGAACTGCTCTCTCCAGACGGGTGTTTTCCCTGCTGCCTTTAAAACACAGTGGTGAGACCCCTCCTGAAGAAGAGTAATTTAGATCCTAAAAATCGTAATAATTACAGACCTGCATCCAGCTTACCCTTTTTAAGCAAAATTTTAGGAAAACTTATTTTTACTCAAATTATTTTTAAATATGAAATAACATATTTAATGAAAACCAGTCTGGTTTTAGGACGAACCACAGTACCGAGACAGCTCTGGTCAGGGTTGTTAATGATCTCAGCCAGGGGTGTCAAACTCATTCCACGGAGGGCCAAGACCCTGCAGGTTTTACCTTCACCCAGTGTCTTCAACAGGTGATTTCACTAAATTTCTTCCAAATGATTGCTGATCAGTGAAAACACCTGCTGAAGACACTGGGTGGAAGTAAAACATGCAGGGTCTTGACCCTCCATGGAATGAGTTTGACACCCCTGATCTAAGCAGAACATGGACTCAAACAGAATTTGAGTCCTGGTTCTACTGGATCTAAATGCTGCCTTTGATACAGTAGACCACCATATTCTTTTAACCAGACTAAAGGACCTGGTTGGCCTCTCTGGTACTGTTCTTAGTTGGTTCAAGTCCTACTTCACAGACAGGAACTGCGACCGTCGAAAGAAATTATGGAGTTAATAAGCTGGGCTTTGAACACAATTGACACTATTTTTTCAACAAGGAAAAGTGCACCGGGGGAAGCTGTCTGCCCCGCAGGAACGGCTCCAGCGGGCTATTTACGTGCCACAAGTAATTGGAGGATCTTGTGTCTCACTAATCTCTCTATCGAAGATATTGAAGATTTGTATGTCTTCGTAATAATGGTGATCGGGATCTTTCTGATTGGAACTGGGATTGTCCTGGTGTACCGCAAATTGCTGAAGGTGGATACAACCTATCAAAATGCTGGCCAGGCGAGGTGCATCTGTCAAATTGAAAAATTGGAGAAGACCCTGATAACGACAAATGGAGAACTGTCTCGGAAGGTGGATTACATCATGTTCACGCTCAGGTCTATCCACGACGGACTCAAAGCCCCGCAATGAAGGATTAAGTACTGAATCTACAGAAGAAATAAAAAGCTCCTTCTCTGTGATCAGTCCTATTTGGCCCAATTTCCCCATGTAAATTCCTCCTGGCTGTCTGCAGTCTGTGTTTTCAAAACAACGAGCACAAGGCCTTGGACAGCACCTGCTCAGATAATCGCAAGGACGATTGGCGAGCAGCTAGACAAAACATCTCCTGCCAAGTGCCCTTGTTGTTCTCCTATTATCACAACACTTTGCATCAACAGTGCACACATATTGATCCACGAACTGAAATAAAGATACACACACTGCTCTCTTGTGTCCTGTGTCCTGTGAAACTTGTCCGCGAATGTGCATTGAGAGCTTTTTTTTTCCTTGTAATCATAATATTGATTGATTATGCAACCAGTATTCTGAATCAATGATTTTTTTGCTCCTTCCTATTGTTCCTTGTATTATTCTTATTCTTATGCTATCTGTACCCTCTATCCTGTTGGCAGGCGCGTCCCCGATGCAGCCGTGTCACTGGAAATGCAGGTTCATTTTCTGTGTCAAGTCAAATTCTCTCGTATGTTATCAGTGATCTGTTAATGTACTTGGCAATAAATCTTTTCTGATTCTGATTCTGATTTTTGGTAAATATGGATACATATTCTTCCAGTGTCTACAAATTAAATTGTGGTGTGCCCCAAGGCTCAATTTTAGGTCCAATACTTTTAAATCTGTTCATGCTGCCCCTTGGGGATGTTATCAGGAGACATTGCATTAATTTCCATAGTTATGCTGATGACACACAACTGTACTCGCTGTATCACCTGATGACTTGGAACCAATCAAAACCCTCCATAACTGTATTTCATATATTAAATCATGGGTGGTAGCAAACTTTCTTCAGTTTAACAAGGACAAAATTGAAGTTTTAGTCATCCGTACTGAAGCTCAGAGAGAGAAAATTTTACCAAAATTACATAGTCTGTCCTTTACCCCATCCCAATACATCAAGAATTTGGGTGTTATTTTAGACTCCGAGCTTGGTTTTACTTCACACATTAAAAATACGTATAACATGAACAGAATTTTACCATCTAAAGAACTTGGTCAGAGTCCATCCACTTCTTTCTCAAGCCAGCACAGAGGTACTGATGCATGCTTTTATCACCAGCCGTATTAATTACTGTAATGCCTTGCTCAATTGTCTTCCCAAAAAGAAAATTTTAAATCTGTAGTTATTACAGAATTCAGCTGCACGTGTTCTGACAAGGACCAGATGGCAGGCTCACATCATGCCGATTTTAGAATAGAGTAGAATAGGCTTTATCGTTGTACAGCACAACAAAATTGTGGATGCTCCACCAGGCTACTGTGCAATAAAGTAAATGAGAAGAATTTGAAATAGAAAAGAACACACGGTTAACACTACGACTGAAGTAAAAATAAAAGTAAAAATAATAAATAGCCCATTGGTATATACACAGGTACGGTAGTGGCTTTGTGGGTGAAACTATGTACGTAAGAGTACGGAGTGCATAACACATAATTGAGTAAAATGGGCCAAGGATTATGGAAAATATGTACAGTAGTGATTTCACGGATGGGTCAATATACATGAAAATGAGGAGTGCAAAGACAGGTGAGTTATAGTGATAATTTAAAGATCCTTAGTTCTGTGCATGTGAGCGTTCAGAGGGAGGGGGGAGGGACCTCTGTCTGTTTGCAGTTCGGTTGGCCCAGGGGAATAAACTGTTTATCAGTCTGGAGGTGTGGGACCTGATTGATCTGAACTGTCAACCAGAGGGAAGCTGGTCAAACAGGTGGTGGGTGGAATGTGAGGGGTCTCCTGTGATGGCCTTGATCCTTCTGAGACAGGAGGCTCTGGAGATGTCTTCCAGGGAGGGCAGAGGGCTGCCGATAATTTTTTTTTTTTTTTGGGGGGGGGGGGGGGGTTGGGGGCGGTGTTGATGACCCTCTGCACAGTCTTCCTGTTCTCAGCCGTGGAGCCGGCATACCACACACCCAGACAATAGGTGAGCACACTCTCCACTGAGCAGTGATAGAAGGCCAGCAGTACCTTCTGGTCTAGGTTGTGCTTCCTCAGGACACGGAGGAAGTGCAGCCACTGCTGGGCTTTCTTCACCAGGGCCTTGGTGTTGATGGTCCAGGAGAGGTCAGAGGAGATGTGGGTGCCCAGGAACTTGAAGGCGGGGATGTTTTACATGCAGTCACCATTTAGGGGGAAGGAGGGGTCCTTTCTATTCTTCCTGAAGTCCAGAATGATTTCTTTGCTTTTTTGGGCATTCATTGTCAGATTGTTTGCTTGGCACCACAGCAGCAGATTCTCTACCTCTGCCCTGTATGCCTTCTCATCGTCGTCGGTGATGAGCCCAACCAAGGTGGTGTCATCCGTGTATTTCACAATGACGGTGGTAGGGTGGGTTGGAATACAGTCAGAGGTGTACAGTAGAGGGCTTAGCATGCAGCATTGGGGGGAGCCAGTGTGGAGGAGTGGTGGGGGCCAAGTCTGACTGTTTGTGGGTGGTTGGTGAGAAAGTTCTTTATCCAGGACCAGGTGAGAGGGTATCTGGAGGAGGTGCAGTTTGTTGATCAGGATGTCTGGGAGGATGGTGTTAAAAGTTGAGCTGTAGTCCACAAAGAGCATCCTCACGTAGCTCCTTGGGTTTTCTAGGTGGCTCAGCGCTTTGTGGAGAGTGGTGGCGATGGCGTCTTCCATAGACTGGTTCTCCCTGTAGGCAAACTGATGGGGGTTGAAGAAGTGGGGAAGACAGTTCCTGATGTGCTGGAACAGCAGTTGCTCAAAACATTTCATTACTACAGACGTGAGTGCTAAGAGTATGTAGTCATTCAGGCTGTCAGTTGCGGCCTTTTTGGGGATGGGGATGATGGTGGAGGCCTTGAGGCAGGAGGGGGTGGTGGCATGCGTCAGGGAGAGGTTGAACAACTTGGTGAGAATCCCTGGCAGCTGGTCTGCACATGCTTTGACCACTGCTGCTGGGATGCTGTCTGGACCAGCAGCTCTGCGGGGGTTGACTGCTCTCAGTTGCCTCCTCACCTTGTGCACCTGGAGAGGGCGGGGGAGGGGGGTACAGGTTTTGGGGAGGAGGGGGGAAGGTGTGCTCAAACCGGGCAAAGAAGCTGTTAAGCTCCTCTACCAGAGTGAGGCTGCTGTCTGATGTTGGGGGGACCTGGCCCTGTAGTTCGTGAGGGCCTGAATGCGTCTTCACATCTGTCGGGGGTTGTTGTCTGTGGGGAAACCCTCCATCTTCCTCCGACAGGAGTTTTTAGTGAGATTTATGCCTCTCCTCAGGTCAGCTCTCGCAGTGTTTTACAGAGAGCTGTCCCTCTGACTGAAGGCTGAGTTGCGGGCTCTGATCAGAGCCTGGACTTCACTGGTCATCTAGAGTTTGCGGTTTGGAAATATCCGGATGTGTTTGGTGACTGTCAGATTTTCTGCACAGCATTTGATGTAGAAAAGGACAGATTTGGTGTAAGAGTTGTAGGGGATATTTAATAAAATATTGTGATAAGGTACAGGAATTATTTATTTTATTTAATAATGGGTGTGAAAGGGGGCGGAGTTAAACCGTCACTCCTGCACTCACTAAATAAAATAAATAAGCACTCATAAAAGGGGCACCAGTCCTAACGGACACTTATATTAAACTTTTTTTTTCCCACAATATTTTTTATTGAACTTTTTTTTTTATATACAAACATAGCACAAACAATCAGACACTAACACAAAAGTAATTTAAAAATTAAAAAGAACAACAACAAAAAAAGTGTAATAAAAACAACAACAACCATTAAATTAAATTAATTTAATTTAATGGTTGTTGTTGTTGTTGTTATTTTTATTACACATTTGTTTATTGTTCTTTTTAATTTTTAAATTAAAAAAAGTGTAATAAAAACAACAACAACAACCATTAATTTAATTAATTAATTAATTTAATTTAATGGTTGTTGTTGTTTTTATTACACATTTTTTTGTTATTGTTCGTTTTACCAAAAAAAGTGTAATAAAAACAACAACAACAACCATTAAATTAATTAATTAAATTAAATTAATTTAATTTAATGGTTGTTGTTGTTGTTGTTGTTGTTGTTTTTATTACACTTTTTTTTGTTATTAACAAACACAAGTCAACAACAATGCTCCTCTTTTTAGTCTAGGTAATCTATTACATAAGAATACATAACATACATTCAACAGCTTGGAATTTGCAAGGTCCACACATATCATTCACCTTCTTCTACAGACGTTATGTTTAAATTCTTTACATAATCAATGAAAGGTCTCCATATATTCTCAAACACATTTTCCTTTGATTTCAGTATATATGATATTCTTTCTAGTGGAAGGTTTGTTAACATTTGTCTTAACCACTGAGTCACATCTGGTCTATGAATCTTTTTCCACAGTAGTGCAATACATATTTTGGCATTAAGCAAACTGAGGTCTATGAATGCTCTTTCACTCTTATTAAAGTAATGCTT
>CM035837.1:34108487-34333487 GCA_020510985.1 Pholidichthys leucotaenia | reverse complement strand
ATCCTCCTCTAATAGATGAGTTTCTTGTAAAAATACAATTTTCGAATCTATCTTTTATTTTATTCATAACTTGTTGAAGTTTTTTAAGATTTTGTAGACCTCTGCAATTCCATGAAGTTAAATTAAGATTAACGGTTTGATCTATGATCTATAAGGAGATTGAGATTACCTTGCAATATGAACATACTCATACAGAGAAGCAAAAACATGGATGATAGAACATTCATCCTACAAACTAAACAAAAACAAATTCCCTTTCCCCACATTCGTGGTAATCCCCCCCAAAATCAAAATCAAAATAGTCCGTCTCCCGTTGTAGCTAGTGACTGTTCCACACCTGCGAGGATCAGTCAAACCACTCTGTCTTTCACCTCTCAATCACCCTGACACTACTACTATTCTTATGACATTAACTCTCTTCTGTAGCTTTTTCAACATAACTTCAAAGTTTTATAGCAACGTTGTACATCATAACATTTTTTTAATACAGTCTGTATTTTGTAGACATGTTTATGTTTCAGATCAATCAGATGCCTGTACATATGCTTAAATGCTCTACCTTGCCATGTTCATGCTTAGTTCCCACCAGTCTCCTTTTAGATTTGCTTGATGATCTCCTGCGCCTCTTGAGGGGTCTTGAAGGTGTGGGTTCTCCCCTTATATGTGACCAGCAGTCTTGCCGGATGAATTACTCCGTGACAAATCCCTAGGTTGCGCAGCTCTTTGCAGGCCGAGTCGAACTGTTTCCTCAATTGTTGTATTCCTGTAGCCAAATCTGGGTAGAACCGCACCTGTTGGTCCTGGTATTTAATTTCCCCTTTAGCTCGCGCCGCATTGGTGACTGTCATCTTGTCTTTGTAGTTGAGGAACTTCATAATCAATGTCCTCAGTGGTGTCTTATTATCTCTCGGTGGGCCAATTCGGTGAGCTCTCTCTATAACGACCGATGACTGCAGATCCACGTTATTCAGTACTTCTGGAATCCACTTTTCCAAAAAGGAACATGAGTCCTGTCCCTCCGTTCCCTCCGGGAGGTCCACCAGCCTCAAATTATTCCGTCGCGAGCGGGATTCCAAGTCTAGGACGTTATCTTCCAGAATTTTGCATTTTAATTCCAGTGTTTGCAGTTTAGTTTGCAGGCTGGTGACATCATCTTCAGCGCTTGATATTCGGAGCTCCGCCTGCGACACTCGCTCCATGCAGTCGTTTATTTCTTTTCTCATACCTTCTATTGCTGCTATAATCCCGTCGAATTTAGACGAAAACTCTGTTTTCATGGAGTTAATGGCAGTGAGCACTGCGTTTGTCCCATCTTCAACTGTTCCCGCTCCGCCGCTGGCTCCCTCCTCTGTCATTGCCTCTGGAGTTTTCTCTGTTTCGCCTCGAGCGTGGAAGTCTATTAGCTTGGGTTGTTTTGTCGAGTTACCTTTTCCTCCACCTAATTTTCCAACCTTAGTCTTTACCATATCTGCACCAAAACGCTAGGATGGGTTTTTGTTCCAATTAAGAGAGTTGTAGTAAAATTTTTTATTTTCACGAGCAGAGCAGCGTGAAACACGTCTTCCTACGTGGCCGCCATAACCGGAAGTCCTATTCTGCTTCTTTAATCTTAATTTAGTTCCTAATCTTTCTCAAAATCTTTCTCTTTCAATGTTTTCTTTCATCTTTGATCTCATTCTCTCTTATTTTGTCCCATTCTGTCTTTTTTTCTGTCTTTTGTCTCTTTCTGCCTATTCTGACATATGCAGGCAGGGCGGCTCCTCACTCCTTTTAACTGAGCGCGCCGTTGGGTCATAAAACCTGGGCCAGTCGCAAGACAGACCACTCAACTTTATAAAAAGCAGTTTGAAATGGCCGCCATCCAATGTGAAAACATTTCTTTGTTTGAGAGCAGCTAATCAAACAAAGACACCATCCCATGAAAATGCAGAGAAGAATTAATACTCATTCAGTTCTTATAAAATTAGGTGCTCAATGTAAGATCTAACTAAATTAAATGACTTGGCTAATATTTGGCGATCATGCATTTATACCATTACTCTGATTACCTCCGCCAGGCCGAAAAGGCCAGGAGGAGGTTATGTTTTTGCCGGAGTTTGTGTGTTTGTCTGTCTGTCTGTCTGTTTGTCTGTCTGTCTGTTTGTCTGTTGGTTAGCAAGATAACTCAAAAAGTCTTGGACAGATTTCCATGAAACTTTCAGGCGTTGTTGGAAATGGTACAAGGAAGAACTGATTAAATTTTGGGGGTGATCCGGTTCACTGTCTGGATACAGGAATTTTTTAAAGCATTTTTCAACACTGTGACATACAGCCATTTTCAACATGTGCGCAGGCGCAATAGAGGGCGCTGGTCGACGTGTCTGATGAACACAAACTCCGCCTTCTTCAAAGTTTTAGGCACAAAAGCACACAGAAAACAGGGCTCGCCAGAGTGCCTGTGTTTGCACTACGCTGCAAAAGCTGACACGGGCAGCTGTCCGGCGTCGGATTATTTGGCAGAAATTCCCCGGCCAGCCATAGGGGCTGCGCAAAAACCAGCTCTCTGCCGGGGGAGGCTTCCAAATCCTCTTTTTTCCGCGGACCGCAAACCCAATAAAACCCACGGCAACCATTATCGCACCTTCTTTTGTCCAGCGGCTCCGGAACAGAGAGGAATCCCGGCGCCAGTAATGCTGCGCCTGATATGTCTCACTGTAATGCTAAAAGTGACTGCATCAGGGATTTACCACCTTGAATGAATGAATGAATGGCCTGGGCCCGCCGCAAAACCTCACACGGGCAACTGTCCGCCGACGGATTGTTTGGCAGAAATTCCCCGGCCAGCCATAGGAGCTGCGCATTTGGCACAAATTCACCGGCCAGCCATAGGCGCTGCGCAAAAACGAGCTCTCTGCCGGCGAAGCCTCTAAATTCTCGTTTGCCGCGGAGCGCAACCCCCCCAAAAAATAATATTGTAGCGAACTCAATATGAGCACCCTACTTGGCTTGCCAAGTGGCTTGACCCTATTGGCGACACAGGTACAGTGCGGGACTCCGGAGCGTGAGTTCGAACCTCCCGGTGGGACGTCGCCATGTCGAGCAGCACGTTACAATATAATATAAAACCCACGGCAACCTGTCTACCCAATTTGCATCTGTCAGTGGAGGAGATGGACACAACAGCAACACTTCAGTTTATTACCTCCGCCAAGAAGGCAATGCTTTTACTACTGAACCACTAATCCTATCACTATCAGATTGATTGTCATTGATTAATTGTGTGTTTATTGCACTGTCCCTGTCAAATAAACAAATAATCATTGTGAATCCAATTGCTAGTCATATGTTTACATGCTCAAGGAATCTGAAAACGTACACACAAACACTGTATGGGGGGAATTGTGCCGCTTGGCGGAGGTCTGCGCTCTCCGAGTGCTTTTCTAGTATTACATTTGTTTGAATAACACTCATGAACATAACATTTCTTATACATAATTATAATACATGCACTCATATTTAGATCAAAGATTAATGAAGTACTGCAAACCATGGTCAGTGATCAAAAAGATGATTTTCACAGGGATGGCAATTTTCCGCCGATCCGCGGATTTCCGCCGATTTATTTTCAAATTGATCATTTCTGTGAATTGTCTAAATCCGTTGAGAAAATTTTAGGGGGGGTAAGATACCTTATTGTTACCGATTTTAGCAAAAATCAACATGATTACATGAGCTCTCGGCGCTTCCCCGGAAGTCATCTCCCGCGATAACCCGGATGTGTTGTGTTCAAGCTACTGCTGTATTGCAGTAGCTTGACAGCCCTGCGATTGGATAGTTGCAAACGATTGGACCAATCAAATGGCTCGTTGTTTGCTTTTTCAAACATTCATGGCGGCGTGTTCTCAGGGATCTGATTTTCTGTTAATTCGCCGAATTCCGCTTTATTTTATCTTCCAGGAAGATAAAGTACGTTAAGTGCGTTAGTGGCTTGTGGTCCACGAACACAGTGAAGATGCGCCCTTTCAGGCAGGACTCGAAGTGGCGTATGGCCAGGTGGAGAGCCATTAACTCTGTTACTGGCGGCGTACAACGGCTGTATGAGCTGGGCTGTGCGGAGGAAACGGTAATAAAAGTTAGCCATCCCCTTTTATGATTCCAAACAGTTTGAAATTGACAGTGCACAGTGGACATTGACTCATAACTTTTGAATATTTCTAAGACTTGGCTACATCAGTGATTGTGCAAAATGAACTGCTCAAGACTCAATGGAGATTGAAACTGGTGATCTGAAATGAATGCTGAAATTATAAAAAGTAATGGTGTGTTGGAATTTTATTTCTATTATGGAATAGGTAAAATTAACTGATTTTGATTTGATCAAGTGTTAAAACATGTGATGGATAATGCTTGTTGGAATATTTACCTCCACCAAGGAGGTTATGTTTTCATTGGCGTTGATTTGTCTGTCTGTCTGTTGGTTTGTTTGTTAGCAAGATAACTCAAAAAGTTATGGACAGATTTTCATGAAGTTTTCAGAGATTGTCAGAAATGGGGTATCCTACAGATGATTAGATTTTGGTTGTGATCCGGATCACCGTCTGGATCCAGGAATTTTTTTTACTTATTGGGATTTCCAAAACGGGAATCACAGTAATTTGCATAATACAGGACAAGTTTTCAACAGCTTCTACAAGACATTTAAGACCTAAGGAAATGGAATAAATCTGGATAATGATGCAAAAAAATTAAAAAATAGGGAACCTTTGAAATTTTTAAAAGAACAAATGAAGCTATAAACACGCAACAAGCATCACAGTATAGCTAATATATGCCACTTGCGAATGGCATTTTTTTCATGGTAAAGGAATCTATAAAGTTACACAAAATAAATGGAGGATTAATATTTATGATGTTAAACACTGTATGGGGGGAACTGTGGCGCTTGGCAGAGGTCTGCGCTCTCCGAGTGCTTTTTTAGTTTAGGAATGCTATCTTCTTGGAACATAAGTCATTATTATACAGAAATAAGTGGCATTCAGCTGTTTGTTTTATGTCATTTAAGCACAGTTCTGGTACTTAAAAATCATAAAAACCCAGGAGCTGAGCACCCCCCCCCACCGGGGCTCTGCCCCAGACCCCGCTGGGGGACTGTGTCCCCCAGACCCCCTGCTGAATTTTCAGATAATTTCCCCAACCCCAAATCACATCCCTGGTTCGTGTTGGAGTTCTGAGCTTTTGGTATTGTTTTCAGCGGAATTATGAGATTTTTATCGAAGGATCAGGAGTCATCAGTGCTAGAAATAGACAAAAGTGTCAAAAATAAGTTCCGATGGAATTGGCTTGAGAGAAAAGTTCAGGTTCAGGTTACTTTATTTGTACCCGTAGGTAGATTTGTTTTGCAGTCCAGTGTAAATAGTGTAATAAACTCTTATAGAACTGTTAAATATCTTGGACTAAAGACAGTGAGACCACATTGAAGAAAAAGTAAGTTAACTTTTCATTAAATTTAATGATTTATCTAAGTCTAGTATTTGATTTTTTTTAAATCATTTTTTTCAGTCTAAATTACTTCTGTTTTACTGAAAACCTCCCAGCCTCAGGGGGGCTGCCCCCCCCCCCCAATAAGTCAGTCGACCAAATTAGATTTCAGCTGAAATCAGAATTTCCTATTGCTGTCCCTGTTTTCAGTGTCCTTAGGATCCGGGGGAGATGATAAGCTGAAAGAAAATTAATGCTTAGTGAGAACTGACAGTCAATTTACACATAATGAAACACATTGTGTACACTCGATCCAAGATGGCGCCCACAGCGGTCGACATGGTGCTTCGCTGCGCTCTTTGTTTGTTTTTGTTTGTCAATTGTGTGTCTGCTTGCACTTATACCCGTGAAGAACTTTTAAATATCAGGACTTTGACCCCCACGGACCTCCTCCCAGTTTTTCTAGCCCCTGCCGCCGATCTGGTTTATTGTTTGGCTCGGAAAGTGAGACGGCGGAAGAGAGGAAGACGAGCGGGCGCTCTCGTACGACTTCGCAGGAGAGGCTCGCGAACGGCGCTGCCTGGCATATTTCTGTCCAATACCAACTCTCTCTCTAACAAGGTGGATGAACTGAGACTGCTGATGCGTTTTAAGGACCTCGCCTCCTCAGCTGTCCTCTGCTTTACTGAGACCTGGCTCCGGGAAAATATACCGGACAGCGCGCTGCGCCTCGACGGCTTCCAGCTCTTCCGTGCTGATCGTGACACAGAGCTTTCCGGCAAGACCACAGGAGGCGGTGTCTGCTTCTACATCAACTGTAGCTGGTGCTCTGATGTAACGGAAATTTCCAAACACTGTTCTCCTGCCTTGGAATTTCTTGTTATCAACTGCAAGCCTTTTTATTCCCCACGGGAGTTTGCTTCTTTTATACTGATCGCTGTGTACGCCCCTCCCGACGCGGACACGCGCGAAGCTCAGCGCGTGCTCGCGGATCACATTCAACACACAGAGCGGAGTTTTCCAGACTCGCTGATTATTGTGGCTGGCGACTTTAATCAGTGCAATCTGAGCCACGATCTCCCCCGCTACAAACAGTTTATTAAATGCCCCACCAGAGGATTAAACACACTGGATCACTGTTACACCACAGTGAAAGACGCATATCGCGCTGTCCCTCGAGCTGCGCTGGGATTATCTGATCACGTGATGGTTCACCTCATTCCCACATACAGACAGAGATTGAAGCTCACTAAACCTGTTGTGAGCACTACGAAGATACGGACCAGTGATGCTGAGGAGAAGCTGGAAACGTGCATGGAAATATCTGACTGGGGCATGCTTAAAGGAGCCACGCATGATCTGGATGAGTACACGGACACTGTGAACTCATATATCCACTTTTGTGAAGAGAACATTCTTCCATCACGCACCAGGGTGAGTTACTCTAATGACAAACCCTGGTTCACAGCTAAGCTCAGACAGATCAGGAAGGAGAAGGAAGCAGCGCTGAAAAGTGGAGACAGGGACTGCTACAGGGAGGTTAAATACCGATTTAACAGAGAGCTGAAGAGGGCTAAATCTGTGTACTCAGAGAGACTCCAGCAGCAGTTCACTGCTAATGATTCGGCTTCCGTGTGGAGAGGACTGAGGCAGATCACCAACTATCGGCCTCAGGCTCCTAAAGGTCAGGATGACAAAGCCCTTTGTCAGAGACTGTCCCAACACTATGCCCGTTTTGACACCTCGTCATCTGTGTCCAACTCCCCCCCTCCCTCCAGCTCCACAGCCTCCACATTCCCTACTTCATTTAAGGCACCCCCCCCCCACCTCCCCCCCTCCCCTTATCATCAGTGAGCAGGATGTGCTCAAACAGTTCTCCAGACCGAACCCGCGCAAGGCCCCCGGCCCAGACGGCGTGTCTCCCTCCACCCTGAGACTCTGTGCGAAACAGCTGGCTCCTGTATTCACAGACATTTTTAACACCTCCCTTAAGTTATGCCACGTGCCGTCCTGCCTCAAATCCTCCACCATCATCCCTGTCCCCAAGAAGCCACGGATCACTGGACTTAATGACTACAGACCTGTAGCGCTCACCTCTGTAGTCATGAAGTCCTTTGAGCGCCTGGTCCTGTCCCACCTCAAGTCCATCACCACCCCTCTCCTGGACCCGCTGCAGTTTGCCTACCGAGCCAACAGGTCTGTAGACGATGCAGTCAACCTGGCCCTCCACTCCATCCTGCAGCACCTGGACTCCCCGGGAACCTACGCCAGGATCCTGTTTGTGGACTTCAGCTCCGCATTCAACACCATCCGCCCCGCTCTGCTCCGGGACAAGCTGTCCCTGCTCAACGTGCCTGACTCCCTCTGCAGGTGGATCATCGACTTCCTGACGGACCGGAGGCAGCATGTGCGGCTGGGAAAGACTGTCTCAGACTATACTAGCATCAGCACCGGATCACCCCAGGGCTGTGTACTTTCCCCCCTACTCTTCTCCCTTTACACCAACTCCTGCACCTCCAGCCACCAGTCTGTCAAGTTGATCAAGTTTGCGGACGACACCACCCTCATCGGGCTCATCTCCAACGGCGACGAGTCCGCCTACAGGAGAGAGGTGGCCCAGCTGGCGTCCTGGTGCAGCAATAACAACCTGCAGCTGAACGCTCTGAAGACAGTGGAGATGATTGTAGACTTCAGGAAAGTCACTACTCCTCTGCCCCCCCTCACCCTCTCAGGCTCTCCCATCACCACTGCTGATTCCTTCCGCTTCCTAGGCACTACCATCACCAGGGACCTCAAATGGGAGCTGACCATCAGCTCACTCATCAAAAAAGCCCAGCAGAGGATGTTCTTCCTGCGGCAGCTGAGGAAGCTCAAGCTACCCACCAAGATGTTAGTGCAGTTCTACACAGCCATCATCGAGTCCATCCTCACCACCTCCATAACCGTGTGGTACGCAGGAGCCACTGCCAGGGACAGACTAAGGCTGCAGCGCGTCGTGCGCACTGCTGAGAAGGTGATCGGCTGCAAGCTCCCATCTCTCCAGGATCTGTACATCTCCAGGACCCGGAGGCGTGCTGGCCGGATCATAGCCGATCCCTCACACCCTGGTCATGTACTGTTTGCCCCCCTCCCCTCTGGTAGAAGACTTCGGTCCATCCAGACTAAAACCTCCCGTCACATGAACAGCTTCTTCCCCTCTGCCATTAGACTGCTGAACACTAAGTGACTCTTGTGCACCATGTACAGCAGCTCAACCAGACTCATGTCAATCATCACTGTTTTCTTCCTGCATTACCGACTGCACTATATAGTTCTCCACAGTATCTGCTGCTGGCTAATATATATTTTAACTGTTGACCAGTATCACTTAATCTTATCCTACACTTTATTACATGTATAGTTTATTTCTCTTATCTTATCATGTTTAATGTTGCAGCATTGTACCGAGACAAATTCCTAGTTTGTGTACTACATGAACAATGGCAATAAACCTGATTCTGATTCTGATTCTGATTCTGACATTCTGTAGGTATCCACTAGGAGGTACTGTTGAGCTGTAGATAATTTCTTTAGGTCCATGATATCTGGACAGAGGATCTGGTAATCGTCGAAAGTCATAAAACTGTCTGGTTAAGCCGTTTATGACCCTTTAAGAGCATTTGTTTCCTGTAGGGCGGATGCTATCCACATGCACTGTTCACGGTGGGTATCTGGATTGGAGTTTTTATGGTCCCTTTAAGCCTTTAAAAGCAAATTCTGATCCTTACTATCTCTGCAAGAGGCAACTGTTTACATTGGGGTCCTGGGAAAAACATCCTTGTTCAGGCCTTGAGTGAGTGTAGTTAATATGGAAGCAAGTGATATTCCTGTAGAAGGAAGAAAAGTGAAATTCCTGTAGAATGGAGGGAAGTGATCTTCTGTCTTGGTTTGAGGAGATGATGATGCTACAGAGTCCAGGTCCTGCTGTTCAAAGATGCTCCAACCAGTGCAGGCAAAGCTGTCTTGTAGCTAGAGAAGAGCATTTTAAGGCCAGGTTTTAATTGTTTATTTGGTTGGGGGAAACTTCCCAAGGGTGGTGTAGGCAGGAATCAGAAATGGAGAGAGATGGTCTGATTGTCCAAGGTAGGGGAGGCGGGTGGCTCTGTAGGCATGCTTAATGTTGCTATAAACATGATCCAGTGTCCTTTCCCCTCTTGTGGGACACTTAACATGCTGGTAGAATTTGGGGAGTACAGTCCTTAAGCATGCTTTGTTAAAATCCCCTGCAGTAATATGGACTGTGTTGGGGTGATCTCTTTGCTGCCTGCTGACAATGTGCTGGAGGTGATTGAGTGCTAAGCTAACGTTAGCATCAGGAGGAATGTAAACGGCTGTTAAAATTACTGCCGTTGGCTCACGGGGAGATAAAAAGGCCTACACAGAAAGGACATGGCCTCTAATTCCGGTGAACAGTGGCTTTGACTTATTCTGCAGTTTTACACCAAGTCTGAAGCACATAAACACAGAGCCCTTCCCCCCTTCCCTTACCAGAATCAGCGTTGCGTTAAAGACGGTATGTAGTTCGGCCAGGTAATGCCACAGTGGCAGCTGGGATGCATTGGCTGTGGTCAGTCACTGCATCGACTCCCTGTGTCCTTCAGGATTGATTTTAAGGTTCTTTTACTGGTTTATAACTGTCTGAATGGTCTTGGTCCTTCTTATTTATCAGAACTGCTTTTAACATATGAGCCCCCGCGGCCCCTGAGGTCCTCTAGCACTGGCCTTTTAATGATCCCTACTGTCAGAATATGTACCCACGGTGAGGCTGCTTTTACTTATTATGGCCCACACTTACGGAACAGTCTGTCGGAGAACAATAGGGCTGCCGAGAATGTTGATATTTTTAAAAGCAGGCTCAAGACCTACTATTTTTAACCTTGCTTTTGATTAGTTTCCTATTTTAATTGTCTTAACTTATGATTTTAAACCTACTTTATGATGTTCTGGTCAATTACCTATTTCATTACTAATTCTACTTAATAACTACTTTTTCCGGCACCGCACAAGTCGGCTGCCTTTTTCCAGCAGCAGCTCAATTCTGAGTTTCTCGTTTTTTATCTACTATCTATTTTTTTTCTTGCCACAACTTTCTGATCCTGTTACCCCGTATCCATTACGGATGCCAAGAACACATATATCACCACACTGGCGCTGATATTAGCCATCTTTCTGCACATATCGCCAATGACTCCTGACCTAGTGTGCGGAGGAGCTATTGTTTATAGTAGGAGCAAGCTGTTAGCATTGGACTGCCCCACGGTGCTAACGCAAAGACCCAATATCCCACGAGAAATCAGGTGAAAACGACGGGGATGTCAAGCTGGAGTGAAGCGACGCGCGAGGAGAATAAGGTACAGACCCATCCTGCTATCCGTTATTATGGGAAATGTGAGATCGCTGCTTAACAAGACTGATGAACTGGTGGCTGTGTCCAGGTATGAGAGCGTCTTAAGAGAGATTAGCATTATGTTGTTTACTGAAACATGGCCAACCGAACTAGCAACAGTTGCTAACATCGAACTGGAGGGTTTCCACTTAATGCAGGCAGATCGGACACCAGACAGCAGGAGACTGATAATGTATGTGAATAACAGATGGTTTAATCCTGGGCACATCACGATTAAAGAACAACACTGCAGCAAGGACATTGAAATGCTCGCTGTTAGCATGCGACCAGCATACCTTCCCAGAGAATTCTCACATGTCGTCAGGATTATTACAGTGTTTCCTCTGGCTTAAAGACCTTGGCACGGTGGCAAAATATTTTTCCCGGGGGTAGCAGTAAACATACCAGAATATGTTGATTTCATACTAGTTATTTCTTTTTAAAATTTTACACAGTAACGTTGCATATGGAACTTACCATTTGAAGTATTGTACACCCAAGGCTTGAATATTGGGCCAGTTGGGGTCCCATTCAGACATCCTGTGTTAAGACTTTTTAGTAGTGTTATCCTTCTCTCATTCCTCTGCTTGAACACTTTCCTCTCCTTGGCTCCTCTCTTCTGTCTCATCTTGCCCTCTTTTAGCTCTGTCTAATTCAGGTTCTCTCTCTGTCTATGGTGGTATACAAACAGGTTAGAAAATTTTGTCATGTTTTGTCCTGCAGGATTTTTTTGTCATGGTTTACATAAATGACAAAAATATGTATATTTTTTGTATTTTTATTCTAGTGTTTTTTTTTCCATTGAGAGAGTAGGGAAGGGAAAGAAACATTCATAATAGTAATGTACTCATGCATACTTAAATTATATGATCAGGTGGGTATAGAAACCAGAAATTCTACTCATGTAAAAGCAGTGCTTTGAAATTAATAATTAAAAGTAGACAACCAAAAATTTCTAATCGAGTTAAGGGTACAAAGAGCACCCACTTAAAAACTTGAATAATGACTTCAATCTTGAAGGTTTGAGGTTTTTCTCAAAAAATTTATAACAATTTTCTTATAGTTTTCTACTTTTCTCTGTAAATCTATCTAAAGTTGAAACCATGTTCCTCAAATTTGTAATTTCTTCTTGTAAAATTGACTTTTCTTGTACATTTGAAACTTTATTATAAATTTGTGGATTATTTTATGACTAATTTTTGTCTGTTTTTTTTTTTAAATAAAATTGCTGGGTTTTTTTTAGATAAATTTGAAACAGACTGGTAATTTTTTTTTTACTTTTTCCTTATAACAATTTACATTTTTGACCATAATTTTGCAGTCAGAACAGAACAATAACTTAACTCTGATTACAACGAAAAAATATTAATAAAATTGTATTTAATGAAATAAATTAACTTAAATGACCAAGGATGCCGTTATTTCTGTTATAGTATTTCTTTATATTTATAGGGTTGGGTTTTTTTTAGAAATCTGTTCACCACCCAGACAGTAGGAAAAACCTCCCTTATTTTGAAATCAGATGTTGACATGTTTAGTTTGTTTGAAGGCTGCTGACGGATTAAAGTCATCTTAACCTGCCAGGTACATAATAGGGAACTGTAGCGGACTCTAAAGACATAATTCACCACAATATGTGTTTATGTACAGAATGATCTGCTTGGGCAGTTATAGTTGTGCTCTCAGACTTTCTCATCAGGCACCTCTCTAGGCAGCTGCTGAAGAACCTCAGTTTAGAGTGAAAATAGAGCTAGCATTTTTAGCTGTAGCTTTTTGTCACTGCCACTGGAGAGTAAAAACAGCATGCCTGCTCGTGTGAGAAAAGAAAGAAATTGCCAGTCTTTTCATTCCTACAGTTCCTACAGAACATAACTTAATAAGATAAGATAAGCCTTTATTAGTCCCACAACGGGGAAATTCCAGGATTGCAACAGCACAGGGATAGCAACACTCAGAGCAACAATCAGAAGGCAAGAAAAAAAAAAAAGCAAGCAAGCAAGAGCAGCTAATATACATATGTATATATTACTATAAATATATATATATATATATATATACACACAGACACACAGTGTAGAGCATTGTAGCTGGATGGGATAAATATGAGTATATAAACACACAGTACGGAGCATTGCAGCTAGATGGAATAAATATGTAAATATATAAACACACAGTGCGGAGCAATGTAGCTAGATGGAATAATATGTGGATATATAAACACACAGTACGGAGCATTGCAGCTAGGTGGAAAAAATATGTAAATATATAAACACACAGTGCGGAGCAATGTAGCTAGATGGAATAATATGTAGATATATAAACACACAGTGGGGAGCATTGTAGCTAGATGGAATGAATATATAGATATATAAATATAAACATAAACACACCCAGTGCGGAGCATTGTAGCTAGATGGAATAAATATGTAGATGTATAAACACACACAGTGCAGAGCATTGTTGCTAGATGGGATGAAACAGCACAACCGTCTACTTAGTTATCCTACATGGTATGATTATGTGCCCATACATATTCTCACCCTCCGTAGCTACCGGTATTTTCCTAGTTGTATGCCAGAGGGGACCATTGTGTAAGTCTATTGCATCTTTTGCATTCAAAAAACTATTAGGTTGTTACGTCTTTTTGCTATCTCTGCGAGCAGCCCTGCTTAGGTTGTACAGTCTGACAGCCGTTGGTAGGAAGGACCTGCGAAACCTCTCGGTTGTGCACCTGGGATGATGTAGTCTGCTGGTAAATGAGCTCCTCAGTGCATTCAGTATGTCCTGCATAGGGTGGAACTCGGACTCCAGCAGAGATGACAGTTTAGCCACCGTCCTTCTCTCTCCTATCTCCTCCACCGGATCAAGGCACTGCCCCAGGACGGAGCTAGCTTTCTTGATCAGTTTGTTCAGTCTCTTCCTATCGGCTGCAGTAATGCCACTGCCCCAGCAGACCACTCCAGAAGTGATGGCTGATGCCACCACCGTGTCATAGAATGTCTTCAGCAGCGCCCCTTGTACACCAAAAGACCTGAGTGTCCTCAGTAGGAACAGCCTGCGCTGTCCCTTCTTGTAGAGTGCGTCAGTATTGTGTGACCAGTCTAGTTTATTGTTCAGATGAACACCCAGGTACTTGTAGGATGTCACCATCTCAATGTCTGTTCCCTGTATATTTACTGGTGCTGTGAGGGGTTGTCCTTGCCTGCGGCAGGCAAGGATATATTGTAGTAACTGGTGAAATATATCCTCAGCAATTAATCTGTCCCCCTTGCCTTTCCCTTCATATGAAGCCAGCTGCATATGAATTCTAACCAGATCTCTTAGCTAAGCAACTCTCCCATTATTGCTCCCATTTCCAGCGGGTTAAAGCGAGGTAGTCGGATACCCCAAAGCCGATGGTGTATAGAACACGTATATTAGGATTTGTATGTGAAATTTCAGCATCGAAACTGCTCCCGTTTAGCTGTAATTAATATTCAAAAATGATATTTTCGGGACAAAAGAATTCAAGCGTCCTTGCATTTGTTTACTTCTCGGGGCCGCCGCCGGAGAGCGAGCTGTGTGCAAAATGCAATCGTGTTGTAAATATAGCACATTTTTTGTGGAAATGTTACTATTGTTAGTTGTGAAATGTGTTATAAAACGATTAGACGACGATACTATGGCTCTTCCTGCAGTTCCCGTTTCACTGTTTTTTTCCGGATGTAAAATACGGGATCCCTATTGCCCATTGGCGTACGAAGTATCCTGGCCGATGTAAACAGCCACGGACCAAAAAACATACATTTGCTCATGGAACAGGTCATTCACACTTGCGCTATATGTGTCTATACGATTTTCTTTCCATGCACGCAAAAAAAATTTTTTTTCCTGGATCCGACTACCTCGCTTTAAAACCATGATAAACGCCAGTGCTTACATACTCTTATGATTTTTTCCGCGTTTGAAGTACTTTAACAAACTCATGTCTCTGTTGGACAGTCACGCTTAGTGAGACACTGCCTGCTGACTGACTGGAAAACTCGCGTGAGCAGGGCACTTCTAAACTCTGCGTGGATGATGGCCACACGCGTTGTTCGTGTGCGCGCTTGTGGAAAGTCATTGCTTCATATATTTTTCTTAATAAAATCCTATCTCCTTGGTGTGGCGGTAAAATTTCTGGCGAGGCGGCCCGCCACCGAGAAATGTTACCAGAGGAAACCTTGTATTATTTATGTACCCACCCCGCGAACGCTGAGATAGCGTGTGACATCATCCACTCAGTCACTAGCAGTCTGCAGATGCAGCACCCAAATGCTGTCCTGCTCATCTGTGGTGGTTTCAACCATACTTCACTGTCCTCCATTCTGCCCACTTTGACCCAGTATGTCACGTGCCACACCAGAGACAATAAAACACTGGACTTATTTTATGCAAACACCAAGGAGGCTTACACCTCATCACCCCCCCCCCCCCGGAAGATTGGACCACAACTTCATCTCCTGCCTGTGTACAAACCCCTGGTACCCCTGTGTACAACCTCCTGTTACCCGCACAGTGAAAATATGGTCTGAGGAGGCGGAGGATGCTTTGAAAGACTGTTTTGAGTCCACTGTAGCTTTGTGATCCACATGGTGAGGACATCGACGGCCTCACACACACCATCACAGACTATATCAACTTCTGTGTGGACAACACCGTACCCACCAAGACTATACGGTGTTTCTCAAACAACAAACCCTAGATCAACCCTGAGATAAAGTCACTGCTCAAGGAAAAGAAAAGGATCTTCAGTTCGGGAAATGAGGAGGAGCTGAAGTCCATACAGAGGGAGCTAAGGAGGAAGATCAGAGGGGAAGGACAGTTATAGGAAGAAGATGGAGGACAAGCTGCAACAGAGTGACATCAGCGGTATCTGGAGAGGCCTCAAAACTATCTCTGGGCACCAGAATACCTCCTCTCAGGCCACAGGGGGTAGGGAATGGGTGAACAACCTGAGCCTGTTTTTTAACAGGTTTGACCAACTGCCCTCTTCTCCGCCTGCCCACCAACCACTGCTGCCTCCACCTTCATCTAGTCCCGCTGTCCACGGCCTCCCCCCAACACCCACACCTCCTAGCACACAACCCCCACCCCAACCTGACCCTCACTAAAGCCTCATTTCCACTAGCACGGCTTAGCACGTCATGGTACAGCTCATCACGCTTCGTAAGTCTTTCCACTAGCCCCAACATGGTTTAACAGCAGCGATTCTCAGCCTCGCTCAAGGGCAGGGTCCAGTCGTGCTGAGCTGTACCGTGTTGTGACGTTAAAAGACTGGTCACCGCTGATTGGTCAGGTCTTAACGTCATGAAAGCGACCGTCTTCACCGTCTTCACGACCGCCATATGCAATATTTCACGGACTAACTCGGTCACGGAGTAAATACGATATTAATACAGACAGCGTTGTAGGTTTTGCGGAACTGTACACCGTGGTCCAATGAAGAGGTGTGGAGTTTTCTCTGCTTGGTGGCAGCTCCACAGTGAAGAGTGACCCGGACCCATAATACAGATGGCTGGCCAGCATAGAAACCGGACTATGGGCAAGCTGAAGACGATCGTGAGAGAACCATCGATGGTGAGTGATTTGTAATAATGTGCATCTGTTTGCTTATTTATCCTGTTGGTAGTAAGCTCACTTTTTTTGAGCCATACAGTGCCATTTTGTGCTGGCTAACTCGTTTTAGCTAACGAGTGTTAGCTAGTAGCTAGCTAGTACCAACTGCTGAGTCACGCTTGTTTTCTCCTAAATATTCGCTTGTGAGAGCAAAACGATGAAATATGTTAATCCTGGTTAAAGTCCTGGTTTTTGTTTTGTATTGCACTTTGGTGCTGCGCATTAAATTGTGTGCAATTTAATGCTAGAATGTTTCCACATGCCAGGGGTTAGCCTCCCTGTTGTGGATACTGGTGAAATGGACCACACGAGCCGAAATCTCGTCATATTAAAATTGCTTTTTCAAACCAGTGATTTATAAAGTCATTCATATAATTTTCTAAAGTGTCAGAATAGACACACACACCTAATCTGTGGATCCTGCAGTGCATGTCAGGGAAACGAAGCATTTTTGTCACATCCCACCACTGAATTTCACAGGTGTATTTCCCGAATACAGTTACATCTCCAAAAATTAGGATGTCATGAAAAAGTCAATATTTTTTGTCACTCATTTCAGAAAGTGAAATCCGTATATTATATAGATTCATTACACAGAGTTATATATTTCAAGCATTTATTTATTTAAATTTTGATGATTATGGCTTACAGCCCCTGAAAACCCCAAATTCAATTTGGCAAAAAATTAGAATATTACATAAAATTAACTTTAAAAAATAGTTTTTAAATATAAATTTTGGCCGCTGAGGTGTTGGTTAATATGGGCTGTAGCCGTAATCATCAATATTAAAATAAACACTTGCAATATATCACTGTCCCTGTAATGAATCTATATATGGGTTTCACTTTCTGAAATGAGTGGAAAAAAAATATTGAATTTTTTCATGGTATTCTAATTTTTGAGATGTGTCTGTATATGTGTTGAACTTGCTTGAAACTAACCATCATCCATTTCTGTCGTTCATCTAGGCAGGAGGAAATCAGCTGCCCCACAATGGACCTCACCACTGTGGAACGTACTTAAATCCTTTGCTTTTATAGGTAAATTGTCAAAACCATAGTAGCACAATTTCCACTTAATATAAAAGGGACTGAACTGAGATTTATTTGATTGTGTGAATATGGCACATCAACTGTAAAATAAACCGCTTGTTGATGTATTTATTTTTTTGTCAGATCACTTTTGTGATCCTTTGTGAGTTATGTTCATAACTGTATGTTTTGGCAAATGTGAGATGTTCAGTTATCAATATAATTTACTTTATATGTGTAGTTTATAGTCTATCATCAATAAACTCATGCAGTGACAGGACACATTACAAATATTTGAGACCAATTGTAGTGCTTCCTTTTATATTTTAGCAATGCTAGTACAAGACACCGCCCACACTTGAAGCCAGGGCAACAAGAGACACTTTTACACTTTTACAGACAAGACAAACTTTTATTGATAAAAACTTCATATTTTGACTGACCGACTCCATACTCGGTGATGCACAACTTCAGTTAATGTACTAGATTCCATTCAAGTGAATGTATTAATTCATTCTGATTGCTGAGGCCACAGTAAAAAGAGATGATTTTAAATGTAACGCAGCCCTTGTAAAATCTACTGAAGTGCAGCTACATGAAAATTGTGGTTAAATACAACAACAAAGTACTTTATTGTCACATTCAAATTGTAATCCCTCCTTTTTTGTTTTTCTTTTGACTTCGTGGATGAAATATGGGTGGGCAATATAAGCTGCAGCTTCAGCCATCACCCATTTCAGATAACCTATGTTGAACTGTATAATCAGAGGAGTTATTGTTTAATTTGACCTTGTTAGATTTTTTTCCCCCTTTGTTATATTATTCTATTTTCTTTTAATCTTTACTTTTAATCAATCCGAAATAAAGATTCATTCATTAATTCACATTCCACCACTGGCTTTTAGCAGCAAGTGTATTTCTCAAATAAGTTTTAAACTTGCTTTAATTAACCACCACCCATTTGTCTTTTGTCGAGGCAAGAGGGAAACTGTAACCCCAACTGGACCTTGCCTCACTATTTACAGAGATGAAGGCTGTAGATCTGTCGAACCAGGACCAGTACGATGGGCCGATCCAGTTGCTTCTCAGTGAGGCAGCGTGTGACCATTTCAGTTTTTGTTTTTTTTTACAGTTTGAATTTCGCACATTCTGAATAATCTGGAATTTGCTGCTGATTGTAATAAACAATTTAGTGACTTATGTGTTTGCATCATGATTTTCTATCTTGATTTTCTATTTTGTCTGTTAAGACACCGGTGGGAAAAGAGTCAACTGTACAAAGGATTAATCGGTGACCTTGAAAATAATGGCTCATTTTTAAGAAAAAAGTAACCAAAACAATTATTTTATTAACTGAAGACTGTATTGTTAGAAGTCTGTACAGAAGACCCTGCATACTTTAGTGACAGTACCAGTATATGGAGGAATTCTGGGTCATATTAGCATCTGCTCTTCATCATAATGGGTTTGGGCAGGGGTGTCTAATCATGTGCCATGGAGGGCCAAGACCCTGCAGGCTTTACCTCCAATCAGTGTCTTCAACAGCAGATTCCACTGAACTTCTTCCACTGACTGATCAGTGAGATCACCTGCTGAAGAGACTGGGTAGAAGAGGGAACCTGCAGGGTCTTGGCCCCGCATGACACATGATTGGAAGCCCCCGGATTAGGTTTAATGGGATTTAACATTTTAACACAAACTGCTTTATGGTTCATAATTCTGTTGACAGACTTACACCAAACCAAAAGTGATTTCTCAAACTGCTGGATTATTCTTAGCTTTTCCAGTCTTTCAGTATTTAATTTATGCCACATGATGGTAACCTTCACATATAAAAAAAGACATCTGCAAAACCTTCAGAGGTTTATTGTCAGTGCAATTCCCAGTGCAATACTACATGAATGCATGTCTAGTACATTGTTGATGCAGAGAATATATATTTCTACAGTACATGTATCTAGTAAATCAAGTATTTTCCATGTAACCTTGTGACTGCATTATTTTAATTGCTTTTAATCCTAGATCAAGTTTGTTTTGGCCTAAAATGCATGATAACTGTCAAATATATCTTATTATACCTAACTCAGTAAAGTTTACTTTTTGAATATATATTTTGTGGCTAATATAGTTATTAACATGGCGATCGAGTTGTGTCAGCTGATCATTTTTTTCTATGACACATCTCAGACTCCGTGCAGAAGCAGGTACGTGCATGATGTCTCAAACTGTCTCTCAACAGTCTCTCCATGATTTTCAAGCAGATCAGAGCAATTTGTTGCACAGGAAATAAACGTTTCTAGAGACATTCTTAAGCTCTATAACCACTGATCGTTTGTGAAGCTGTGCTGACATCAGTGACAGGCTGATGAAATCCCTGACAGGCTGTGCTGAACGCACAGAGCGAATGAAGCAGTAATTTCCCCACAACAGAGCCATCTGAAACACACACAGCATACATATTTTAGTACCTAACAGTGATAACTTGCAGACATTAAAGTGTAGTACGATGTACTTATAGCAAAATAGCATTAGTGTGGAGAGTGTGAAAAGATGAGGCTGAGTTTGTTTCTCAAATCAGATTTATTCACTTGTCTCCAACATCCTCCAAACAGAAAAAGAGGAAGCATCCCCCCATGTCTGTCCCTCTTATACCTAGGACATCAAAGCACAGAGTCACATTGTCTTTTAATCCCAAGACACAATACTTCTTCTTCCAGGTCTTCTCCCCCCCACTTAAAATCACTGGTGGTCAGGAAATCCCTCAAGGTCCTTTCTTTGCATAACAAAGGTCACATTTCGCGTCCTCCTGTTATCTCCCGGAGACTCCGTCCTATTGTTCATTCTGAGACGTGAAGCAACAGTAATATACATATGAAGTCTATGAAACCCCTTATCAGAATCAGAATCAGCTTTATTGGCCAAGTATGCACAACACATACAAGGAATTTGACTTTGGCTAAAGTCAAATGTCCCACATGACCCCCCCCCCCCCCCCAAACGTCTAAGATGGAACAATATAACAGTCTGCATATCATGATAAAATCACAACATCAGTCCACATGCTGCTTGGGCTTCAATCTTCTTCCAAACCTGCTGTAAGCTGGCTTTACCTCTCCCGCGGCGCCATCCTGCTGTGGAGCTGCTATCTGGGGGTGAGAACTGTTAGTCAATTCCTGTGGGAGCTCTGGGGAATGCTCCCTAGGGGGTCTGCCACGCCGAGGAGCCCTCGCCAACTGCACAGCTTCGTCAGCAATCACAAAAGCGGGTTTGAACCTGTTTATGCCAATCATTTCCTTTCTGCCCCCCAAATCTAGCAAAAAGTGCTTATCTCCTGTTTCCAGCACTCTAAACGGTCCATCATAAGGTGGTCGCAAGGTTGGGCAATGGGCATCATGTCTGACAAAAACAAACTCCACATTTTTTAAAGCCTTAGGCACAAAAACACGCGGAAAACTGTGATGAACGGGGCCAGGAAGCGTGCTCGATCCTGTGTCCCTCTGCAACCGCTGAGCAGGGGAGCACTCTGCCGCAGGATTATCTGGGAGAAACTCCCCGGGCAGCCGGAGTGGCTGAGCAAAAACTAATTCTGCTGGGGAGGCTTTTAAATCCTCTTTAGGTGCAGAACGCAACCCCAACAAAACCCATGGTAGCCTGTCCACCCAATTTGCATCTGTAAGCGACGCTCTGAGGGCTGCTTTCAATGACCTATGGAAACGTTTGCATAAACCATTGGCCTGCGGGTTATACGCGGTAGTGCGGTGGATCGTTACCCCCAGGCTGCGGGCCATCGCTGACCAGAACTCTGAAACGAATTGAGGACCTCTGTCGGACGTAATGTCTGACGGAACTCCAAAACGTGCTACCCAAGCCGTTAAAAACACGCGCGCCACCTCTTCGGCTGTGGTTGATGCCAGTGGGACCACTTCCGGCCAACACGTGGTGCGGTCCACCATTGTCAGAAGGTGCGTGTACCCCTGTGACGGCGGGAGGGGGCCTATGAGGTCGACATGCACATGATCGAACCTCTTAGCCGGGATGTGAAACGGCTCCAAGGGGGTTCTAGTGTGTTTGTGTATTTTGGCTCGCTGGCAGGCCATGCAGGTTGCTGCCCACTCCTTAACTTGCTTGCGAAGTTAAGGAGTGGGCAGCCTCCATACGAATTTCTCTCCCACCATTTTGACCGACACGCGCACCCCCGGGTGCGCCAGAGAATGAATTGAGTCAAAAACGCTGCGGCGCCACGCGGCCGGCACCACTGGACGCAGTCGTCCCGTGGAGACATCGCAGATTAGGGGGGGCATACCCTCTTGCAGCACCCTGTTCTCCAGCCTTAACCCTGTTGGTCCAGAATGGAGCGCGCACACATCCGCGTCGCTAACCTGATCCACGGCCATGGCTGCATAATCTATCCCCACGCGGACCGGGGCCGCGCGCACCTCCGCGCCGCTAGCCTGCTCCGCGGCCATGGCTGCATAATCTACCCCTACGCGGACTGGTGTAGTTACGGCGCGCGAGAGACAGTCTGCCACTACATTTAGTTTACCTGCTACGTGTTGAATATCGGTAGTAAACTCGGAGATTGCAGCCAGCTGCCTCTGCTGCCGGCCTGACCACGGTTCTGAAACCTTGGCCATCGCGAAAGTCAGCGGCTTGTGGTCGACAAATGCAGTGAAACGGCGTCCTTCCAGCCAGAACTGGAAGTGACGAATGGGCAAGTGGAGCGCTAACAACTCCCTGTCGAACGCGCTGTATTTTTGCTCGGTATCGCGCAAAGTCCTGCTGAAAAAAGTGAGCGGCTGCCAAGCCGCGGCAACCTGCTGCTCCACGACCGCCCCTATGGCCACATCTGACTCGTCAGTAGTGAGCGCTATGCGGGCCGTTGGGTCTGGGTGTGCTAACAACGCAGCGTTTGCCAAGGCTGTTTTGACCTCCGAGAATGCGCGCTCCCGCTCCGGAGACCATTCGATTTTATTTGTGGGTTTTTGTTTAAGCGCGGCATACAGTGGGTGCATGAGCTGCGCTGCGCGGTGGAGGAAACGGTTATAAAAATTCACCATTCCCAAAAACTCCTGTAATGCTTTGACCGTTTGTGGCTGGGGAAAATTTGTTACTGCGCGCACTTTGTCCGGCAGAGGAACCGGTCCTTCTGGAGAGACGCGGTGCCCCAAAAAATCAATCTGCGTCACCCCGAACTGACACTTCGCTGGGTTGATTATTAACCCGTGCTCTCCCAACCTCCGGAAAACTGCCGTGAGGTGGTTTTCGTGTTCCTCTTCGGACGCGCTGGCTACCAAAATGTCGTCCAGTTAGACGAACACGAAGGGGAGATCGCGCAACACCGCGTCCATCATGCGTTTGAACGTCTGCGCAGCGCCTTTAAGCCCAAACGGCATGCGCAAAAACTCGAAAAGGCCAAACGAAGTTATTACCGCTGTGTTGGGTATGTCCTCAGCGCGTACTGGGACTTGATGGTACCCGCGGACCAAGTCTAGCTTAGAAAAAATGCGCGCCCCCGCCAGATGAACGGAAAAATCTTGGATATGCGGGATTGGGTAGCGGTCGTGTGCCGTAGCGTTGTTTAACCTGCGGAAATCTCCGCAAGGACACCACGAGCCGTCACCTTTAGGGACCATGTGCAGCGGGGAAGCCCAAGAGCTTTTCGAACGTCTGATGATGCCCAACTTTTCAAGGTTGGCGAACTCCTCGCGCGCTATGGTCAGTTTAGCTGCATCCAAGCGCCGAGGTTTTGCAAAAACGAGAGGACCGGTGGTAGTAATAAAATGTTCCACCCCGTGTTTAGCGACGGCCGCTGAAAATGTGGGAACCGTGAGTGCTGGAAACTGAGTGAGGAGTGTGTGGAACTTACCGCTTGCCGTTGCGAGGTTGGCTTGTGCTGTGGGCGGGGTCACTCGGGCTGCACAGGGAATAGAGTAAAAAGAAAGTGCATTAACCAGGCGCCTATTAGCAAGATCAACCAACAACCCATGCGAGCACAGAAAATCAGCCCCTAACATGTTGAAGCTCACCGCGGCTATAACAAAAGTCCACTCAAATGTGCGGCCGTGTAGGGACAGAAGCAGAGTCCTCTCCCCGAAGGTCTTAATCCTCGAGCCGTTCGCTGCTGATGCTCCGTGACTCCCGGGGCCTGCCAGCCGGTCAGCATAGGTTGGCATGATGAAACTCACTTGGGAGCCTGTGTCCACGAGGAATTGCTTCCCCGAACGCGCGTCCATCAAGTAGAGCAGCTTGTTCTGTTCTCCGAGGGCCGCGGCTGCTACCGACCCCCGGCTCTGGCGTTTCCCGAGCTCTTGAACTGGCACGGTGGTACACACCTGCGTGCTCTCTCTGCAAAGCGGCAATGGTAGAAACAGAGGTCGTCTCCTCCGCGATGTTTGGCCTTCACCGCCGCCGTTGTCGGTGGGTCTGCTGCCGCCGCCTCTGGCCCCCTGCCATCTCCGGCCATCGCGTCGAGTCCTGTCACTGCTGCGGTAGCTGCGCGCTGTCTGCTGGCGTTGAGAATCCACTGTGCCTCCTGGGCCAGCGCACGGAAGTCCCGCTGGGTCAACAACGGTGAACCGGCCAGGGTCGCTCTCGTGGCCGACGGTAGGGTTCTCAGGAAAATGTGGGTGAAGAGGAAGTCGTCGTCGTCTGAGCCCCTCAGCCTCAGCATGTCCTCCATCAGGTCGACGGGTGTGCTGTCTCCCAAGTCGTTCAGGGCCAGGAGTCTCTCCGCTCTCTCCTGGACTGAGGGAGTGAAGTGCTGGATGAGTGCAGCCTTCAACCCGCCGTATTTGTCGTCGGCCGGTGGGCGCTGCACCAGGCTCTGCACATGTCGAGCCGTGCGGTTGTCGACCTTGGCAATAACGTGGTAGAATTTCGTGTCATCTGCCGTTATTCCGCGGAGAGCGAACTGAGCTTCGGCCAAGAGGAACCAGGTACACGGGTTGTCCTGCCAGAAATCTTGTAGCTTGACTGAGACTGCGTTCGCCTGGCTGGTTCCTGGCGAGTCCGGCTCGGGGGAATTTCTTCTGCTCATGATACGTCTTAAGGTCACCAGTGTGGAGAGCGTGAAAAGATGAGGCTGAGTTTATTTCTCAAATCAGATTTATTCACTTGTCTCCAACATCCTCCAAACAGAAAAAGAGGAAGCATCCCCCCATGTCTGTCCCTCTTATACCTAGGACATCAAAGCACAGAGTCACATTGTCTTTTAATCCCAAGACACAATACTTCTTCTTCCAGGTCTTCTCCCCCCCACTTAAAATCACTGGTGGTCAGGAAATCCCTCAAGGTCCTTTCTTTGCATAACAAAGGTCACATTTCGCGTCCTCCTGTTATCTCCCGGAGACTCCGTCCTATTGTTCATTCTGAGACGTGAAGCAACAGTAATATACATATGAAGTCTATGAAACCCCTTATGTGTCCCACATGACCCCCCCCCCCCAAACGTCTAAGATGGAACAATATAACACAGTCTGCATATCATGATAAAATCACAACATCAGTCCACATGCTGCTTGGGCTTCAATCTTCTTCCAAACCTGCTGTAAGCTGGCTTTACCTCTCCCGCGGCGCCATCCTGCTGTGGAGCTGCTATCTGGGGGTGAGATCTGTTAGTCAATCCCAGTGGGAGCTCTGGGGAATGCTCCCTAGGGGGTCTGCCGCGCCGAGGAGCCCTCGCCAACTGCACAGCTTCGTCAGCAATCACAAAAGCGGGTTTGAACCTGTTTATGCCAATCATTTCCTTTCTGCCCCCCAAATCTAGCAAAAAGTGCTTATCTCCTGTTTCCAGCACTCTAAACGGTCCATCATAAGGTGGTCGCAAGGTTGGGCGATGGGCATCATGTCTGACAAAAACATACTCCGCATTTTTTAAAGCCTTAGGCACAAAAACGCGCGGAAAACTGTGATGAACGGGGCCAGGAAGCGTGCTCGATCCTGTGTCCCTCTGCAACCGCTGAGCAGGGGAGCACTCTGGCGCAGGATTATCTGGGAGAAACTCCCCGGGCAGCCGGAGTGGCTGAGTAAAAACTAATTCCGCTGGGGAGGCTTTTAAATCCTCTTTAGGTGCAGAACGCAACCCCAACAAAACCCATGGTAGCCTGTCCACCCAATTTGCATCCGTAAGCGACGCTCTGAGGGCTGCTTTCAATGACCTATGGAAACGTTTGCATAAACCATTAGCCTGCGGGTTATACGCGGTAGTGCGGTGGATCGTTACCCCCAGGCTGCGGGCCATCGCTGACCAGAACTCGGAAACGAATTGAGGACCTCTGTCGGACGTAATGTCCGACGGAACTCCAAAACGCGCTACCCAAGCCGTTAAAAACACGCGCGCCACCTCTTCGGCTGTGGTTGATGCCAGTGGGACCACTTCCGGCCAACGCGTGGTGCGGTCCACCATTGTCAGAAGGTGTGTGTACCCCTGTGACGGCGGGAGGGGGCCTATGAGGTCAACATGCACATGATCGAACCTCTTAGCCGGGATGTGAAACGGCTCCAAGGGGGTTCTAGTGTGTTTGTGTATTTTGGCTCGCTGGCAGGCCATGCAGGTTACTGCCCACTCCTTAACTTGCTTGCGAAGTTAAGGAGTGGGCAGCCTCCATACGAATTTCTCTCCCACCATTTTGACCGACGCGCGCACCCCCGGGTGCGCCAGAGAATGAATTGAGTCAAAAACGCGGCGGCGCCACGCTACCGGCACCACCGGACGCGGTCGTCCTGTGGAGACATCGCAGATTAGGGGGGGCATACCCTCTTGCAGCACCCTGTTCTCCAGCCTTAACCCTGTTGGTCCAGAATGGAGCGCGCACACGTCCGCGTCGCTAACCTGATCCACGGCCATGGCTGCATAATCTATCCCCACGCGGACCGGGGCCGCGCGCACCTCCGCGCCGCTAGCCTGCTCCGCGGCCATGGCTGCATAATCTACCCCTACGCAGACCTAGTGTAGTTACGGCGTGCAAGAGACAGTCTTCCACTACATTTAGTTTACCTGCTACGTGTTGAATATCGGTAGTAAACTTGGAGATTGCAGCCAGCTGCCTCTGCTGCCGGCCTGACCACGGTTCTGAAACCTTGGCCATCGCGAAAGTCAGCGGCTTGTGGTCGACGAACGCAGTGAAACGGCGTCCTTCCAGCCAGAACTGGAAATGACGAATGGGCAAGTGGAGCGCTAACAACTCCCTGTCGAACGCGCTGTATTTTCGCTCGGTATCGCGCAAAGTCCTGCTGAAAAAAGCGAGCGGCTGCCAAGCCCCGGCAACCTGCTGCTCCACGACCGCCCCTATGGCCACATCTGACTCGTCAGTAGTGAGCGCTATGCGGGCCGTTGGGTCTGGGTGTGCTAACAACGCAGCGTTTGCCAAGGCTGTTTTGACCTCCGAGAATGCGCGCTCCCGCTCCGGAGACCATTCGATTTTATTTGTGGGTTTTTGTTTTTTAACCACGGCATACAGTGGGTGCATGAGCTGCGCTGCGCAGGGGAGGAAACAGTTATAAAAATTCACCATTCCCAAAAACTCCTGTAATGCTTTGACCGTTTGTGGCTGGGGAAAATTTGTTACTGCGCGCACTTTGTCCGGCAGAGGAACCGCTCCTTCTGGAGAGACGCGGTGCCCCAAAAAATCAATCTGCGTCACCCTGAACTGACACTTCGCTGGGTTGATTATTAACCCGTGCTCTCCCAACCTCCGGAAAACTGCCGTGAGGTGGTTTTCGTGTTCTTCTTCGGACGCGCTGGCTGCCAAAATGTCGTCCAGGTAGACGAACACGAAGGGGAGATTGCGCAACACCGCGTCCATCATGCGTTGGAACGTCTGCGCAGCGCCTTTAAGCCCAAACGGCATGCGCAAAAACTTGAAAAGGCCAAACGAAGTTATTACCACTGTGTTGGGTATGTTCTCAGCGCGTACTTGCACTTGATGGTACCCGCGGACCAAGTCTAGCTTAGAAAAAATGCGCGCCCCCGCCAGATGAACGGAAAAATCTTGGATATGCGGGATTGGGTAGCGGTCGTGTGCCGTAGCGTTGTTTAACCTGCGGAAATCTCCGCAAGGACGCCACGAGCCGTCAGCTTTAGAGACCATGTGCAGCGGGGAAGCCCAAGGGTTTTTCGAACGTCTGATGATGCCCAACTTTTCAAGGTTGGCAAACTCCTCGCGCGCTATGGTCAGTTTAGCTGCATCCAAGCGCCGAGCTTTTGCAAAAACGGGAGGACCAGTGGTAGTAATAAAATGTTCCACCCCGTGTTTAGCGACGGCCGCTGAAAATGTGGGAACCGTGAGTGCTGGAAACTGAGTGAGGAGTGTGTGGAACTTACCGCTTGCCGTTGCGAGGTTGGCTTGTGCTGTGGGCGGGGTCACTCGGGCTGCACAGGGAATAGAGTAAAAAGAGAGTGCATTAACCAGGCGCCTATTAGCAAGATCAACCAACAACCCATGCGAGCACAGAAAATCAGCCCCTAACATGTTGAAGCTCACCGCGGCTATAACAAAAGTCCACTCAAATGTGCGGCCGTGTAGGGACAGAAGCAGAGTCCTCTCCCCGAAGGTCTTAATCCTCGAGCCGTTCGCTGCTGATGCTCCGTGACTCCCGGGGCCTGCCAGCCGGTCAGCATAGGTTGGCATGATGAAACTCACTTGGGAGCCTGTGTCCACGAGGAATTGCTTCCCCGAACGCGCGTCCGTCAAGTAGAGCAGCTTGTTCTGTTCTCCGAGGGCCGCGGCTGCTACCGACCCCCGGCTCTGGCGTTTCCCGAGCTCTTGAACTGGCACGGTGGTACACACCTGCGTGCCCTCTCTGCAAAGCGGCGATGGTAGAAACAGAGGTCGTCTCGTCCGCGATGTTTGGCCTTCACCACTGCCGTTGTCGGTGGGTCTGCTGCCGCCGCCTCTGGCCCCCTGCCATCTCCGGCCATCACGTCGAGTCCTGTCGCTGCTGCGGTAGCCGCACGCTGTCTGCTGGCGTTTTATTTATTTAGCGAATGCAAAGTCCTTAAGCCAAGCAGTTGCCTCCTGGTTTGCTGTTTGGAGGGTGTGTAATCCTCCTTCCAGTCTTTGGAGCGGGCAAGCCTCTATGATGTGTTCCATAGTTTGCTCCTCTCCACATGCGCACAGTGGGCTAGGGCTACTGCCCCATCTGTGAAGGCTGGCCAAGCAGGGGCCATGTCCAGTCCTGAAGCGATTGAGTGTAGACCACTGTCTCCTTGGGAGGTTGGTGCCCGGGACCTGTTGGTTGGGGTTTATCACCAGCTGTTTGTTTGGGACCTCCTTAGTCTCCCAATCCTCTTGCCAAGCTGTCTGGATGGTAAAGTCAGCTGGGGGAGGGTTTTTCCAAATCGGCCGTCTGGATGAAAGTCGGGCAGTGGGTGGGGTGTAGATGTCTGCATGGATTGGTAAGTGAGGAAAATCTTTAACTTTTTGGAGCATCCTTTGAGTTAATGCTGCTCGCCGGATGTGTGGAGGGGCTATGTTTGACAGTACAGAGAGCCAGGGGAGTGGTGTTGAGCGGATTGTTCCAGTTATAGTTCTCATGGTTGAGTTGAGCTGGGTGTCTACATGGTGTGTGTAAGATGACCTGGACCAGACAGGGGCACAATATTCTGCTACAGAGTATGAAAGGGCCAGTGCTGAGGTGCGCAGGGTGGAGACTGCCGCCCCCCATTTTGCACCAGCGAGCTTGCAGAGCAGGTTGTTTCGTACTTTCACCTTAGCAGCCGTCCCCTTTAGATGTTCCTTGAAGGATAAGGTCCTATCAAGGGTCACTCCAAGATAAGTTGGATTTGGGGCATGCTTAAGCTTGAGTCCGCTCAGGTGGATGTTTAGTTCTCTGACAGCTTTTGCATTGTGGAGATGAAATACACTGGAGACGGTTTTTGCTGGGCTTGGTTTTAGGCGCCAGATTTTGCAGAACTGGTCCAGTTTAGCAAGATCTTCCGTGAGCACCCGTTCCAGTGGTTCAAAGTCTGGTGCTTGGAATGCCAAACAGATGTCGTCTGCATAGATGAATTTGCGGGATTTTGTAGTAGGCAGGTCGTTTATGTAGAGGTTGAACAGAGTTGGAGCTAGAACTGAGCCTTGTGGGAGTCCATTTTTCTGCATTCTCCATGCACTTGTGTTCTGACTGAGGTGGACTCTGAACCTTCGGTTGGTCAGCAGGGTTTTTATAATTGCTGTTGCCCAAGCAGGGATCGCCTTTATAAGTTTCAGGAGGAGGCCTTTGTGCCAGACCGTATCATAGGCGGCTGTAAGATCGATAAACACAGCCCCTGTCTTCAGTCTGCTCTCGAAGCCATTTTCAATGAAGGTGGTTAGGGCCAGTACTTGTTCTCCTGTACTGCGGTCCTTGCGGAAACCTGCTTGATCCACACTTAGAATATCCTCTATTTCTGGGGAAATGCGTTGCAGTATTAGGCGCTCCATGATTTTGTAAGGAACGCTGAGTAGGGAGATTGGGCGGTAGCTTGCTGGTAGTTTGTGGTCTTTGCCAGGTTTTGGGATGGCAATGACCTTTGCTGTCCGCCATTTCTTTGGGATCGAGTTCGTTTGTGTGATCCTTGTGTAGAATTGTGTCAACCAGGTTAGGGCTCGGGGGCCAAGATTTTTCATGAATTCTGGGAAGATGTTATCGTATCCTGCTGCCTTTCCACATTTCAGGCCCCGTAGGACTTTCTCCAGTTCAGCAGCTTCGAAGGGTTCAGGGTTCGTTTCCTCTACAGGCATTTTTTGGTGTTTTTTTAGCTCAGTTGTAACTGCTCTTCTGGTGTCTTTGTCTTGGGGTGCTTTGGCGATAGTCAGTAGGTGGGATGCAACTTGGTTGGGTGTGACGGATGCTCGGCTTTGGCTAGGGGGCTTCTGTGCAGCTCCTAGGCGACGGATGAGGCTCCAACATTTCCTGCTAGAGTGGGTAAAGCTCCGGTCAGCAACTGTCTCCTCCCATTTCTTTCGCCGGGCTGTATTTAGCAATTCAATGAGATGGTCTGCTATCTCTGGGTCCCCTGATGTTTGATAGGATTGTAGGAGGGCAGCACTTTCTCCGTCCAAACATAGGACATAGAGGGGTCGGTAGCCTTGTGGGATTGCAGTATGGGCAGCCTTGAAGATTGCGCTGCAGAAGCGGTTGAATGCTTCATCTACAGTGATGGTGTGGAGTGGGATGGTAACAACGCTCCGGTCCAGAGTTTCACTGAATTTCTTCCAGTTGGCTTTGCGGAAGTTCCAGCGCATCTTCCTTGGGCTGTATATGACTGGGAGTTGTAGGCCAATGTGTACAAGCAGGGGCCGGTGTTGGCTGTGTGGAAAATCATCAAGAATGAGGATCTGTGTAGGATATGGCTCCCCATTCAAAGAGCTGACCCAACACAGGTCAGGAGAATAGTCCTTCTTCCACCTAGCAGAGTGGAAGGTTCCTCTTTGTTTGGGGTCGTATATCAAAGCGAGGTCATTTCTGGATGCCCAGTCTGAAAGTGCCTCCCCATCACTGTCCACTGCTGGGTACCCCCAGTCAGGGTGATGGCTGTTAAAGTCCCCCACATAGATGGCAGGGTGGGGTAGGGTGGGTAAGACCTGCAGATCCCAGTTGGCATTAGGGGGCTTGTACACATTGACTGCTGCCGTTGAGAATCCACTGTGCCTCCTGGGCCAGCGCGCGGAAGTCCCGCTGGGTCAACAACGGTGAACTGGCCAGGGTCGCTCTCGTGGCCGACGGTAGGGTTCTCAGGAAAATGTGGGTGACGAGGAAGTCGTCGTCGTCTGAGCCCCTCAGCCTCAGCATGTCCTCCATCAGGTCGACGGGTGTGCTATCTCCCAAGTCGTTCAGGGCCAGGAGTCTCTCCGCTCTCTCCTGGACTGAGGGAGTGAAGTGCTGGATGAGTGCAGCCTTCAACCCGCCGTATTTGTCGTCGGCCGGTGGGCGCTGCACCAGGCTCTGCACATGTCGAGCCGTGCGGTTGTCGACCTTGGCAATAACGTGGTAGAATTTCGTGTCATCTGCCGTTATTCCCCGGAGAGCGAACTGAGCTTCGGCCAAGAGGAACCAGGTACACGGGTTGTCCTGCCAAAAATCTGGTATCTTGACTGAGACTGCGTTCGCCTGGCTGGTTCCTGGCGAGTCCGGCTCGGGGGAATTTCTTCTGCTCATGATACGTCTTAAGGTCACCAGTGTGGAGAGCGTGAAAAGATGAGGCTGAGTTTATTTCTCAAATCAGATTTATTCACTTGTCTCCAACATCCTCCAAACAGAAAAAGAGGAAGCATCCCCCCATGTCTGTCCCTCTTATACCTATGACATCAAAGCACAGAGTCACATTGTCTTTTAATCCCAAGACACAATACTTCTTCTTCCAGGTCTTCTCCCCCCCACCTAAAATCACTGGTGGTCAGGAAATCCCTCAAGGTCCTTTCTTTGCATAACAAAGGTCACATTTCGCGTCCTCCTGTTATCTCCCGGAGACTCCGTCCTATTGTTCAGTCTGAGACATGAAGCAACAGTAATATACATATGAAGTCTATGAAACCCCTTATGTGTCCCACATTAGCAACATTAGCTTACCGTCATATATGACCTAGTTTGTATCCTCACGCCTTTGGCTCTCCCAGAAGCTGCAGAACTATTTCCAGAGTGTTTCATCTCGCTGCCTGTACCCTTGTCTGGCGGTCCTTTTTGGCGTTTACGGTGAAAAAGCCACAGACCGAGGAGTCGCCTTGTACAGCTTTATGTGTTATGTTTTGCTTGGGTCGCATGTTCTACGTCATGGGAGTGTGGCGCCGCCTCGCTGTTATAGAAATCCCACCCACCCCAGCTCAACACGGTTGTAATGGAGACAAAAGCATGCCGAATCGTGTCGAAGTGAATCGAGATGTGCCGAAGTGTGCTGGGCTAATGGAAAAGTGTTTTAAGACGCAGGTGAGAGCTGAGCTGAGGAAGATCAAGGCGAGGAAGGCTGCAGGTCCAGACAGCATCAGCTCGAGACTCTTCAAGTCCTGCACAGACCAGCTGTGTGGGATCGTGGAGCACATCTTCAGCCTGAGCCTGAAGCTGGGGAGGGTACCACAGCTGTGGAAAACATCCTGTGTGGTACCCGTACCGAAGACCCCTCACCCCAAGGACCTGAACAGCTACAGACCAGTGGCTCTCACATCACACCTAATGAAGACCCTGGAGAGGTTTCCCCTCACCCACCTCCACCCCCTGGTGGAACCAGCGATGGATCCACTGGCATTGGGGTGGAGGATGCAGTGATCTTCCTCCTACATCAAACCCATCTGGAGAAGCCTGGGAGCACTGTGAGGGTCATGTTCTTTGATTTCTCCAGTGCTTTCAACACCATCTAACCAGTGATCCTGAGGGACAAGCTACTGTGCGCAGGGAGGACCAGCACCTGTCATCGTGGATCCTGGACTACCTCACTAACTGACCACAGTTTGTGAGAACCCAGAACTGTGTGTCTGGCACCATCAGCTGCAGTACGGGGGCCCCGCAGGGAACAGTTCTGGCTCCCTTCCTGTTCACCCTTTATACTGCTGACTTTTCACACAACACACCACACTGCCATCTACAGAAGTTCTCTGATGACTCTGCGATCATCGGCTTCATCTCTGATGGGGATGATGCGGAGTACAGAGGACTTATCCAGGAATTCGTGGACTGGTGCCTATGGAACTGCCTCCAGATCAATGCAAGGAAAACTAAGGAACTGGTGGTGGACAGCTGCCGGCGAGGACACCCCCCCCCCCCCCCCACACACACACACAGCACCAGTAAACATCCAGGGAACAGACACTGAGATGGTGACCTCTTACAAATACCTGGGTGTTAAGCTGAACAATAAACTGGACTGGTCACACAACACCAGTGCGCTCTACAAGAAGGGGCAGCACAGACCGTTCCTCCTGAGGAGACTTGGGTCTTTTGGGGTGCAAGGGGCACTCCTGAAGACCTTGTACGATTCGGTGGTGGCATCAACCATCACATTTGGGGTGGTCTGCTAGGGCAGCGGCATCACGGCAGCTGACAGGAAGAGACTGAACAGACTCATCAAAAAAGCTATCTCCGTTCTGGGGCAACGCCTTGACCCAATGGAGGAGATAAGAGAGAGGAGGATGGTGGTGAAGCTGTCATCTCTGCTGGAGTCTGAGTCCCACCCCATGCAGGACACGCTGAATGCACTGAGGAGCTCATTTAGCAGTAGGCTGTACCATCCTAGGTACGCGACCGAGAGGTTCCGCAGGTCCTTCCTACCTACGGCTGTCAGACTTTATAACCTAACCAGGGCTGCTCGTAGAGGTCCCATTGAATGTACTAAATGTAACAACCCTGCACAATAGAAATCGTCCCCTCCATTACACAACTAGGACAACATCAATCATTACTGAGGGTGTCAACAACACTGTGAATCAAATGCGAAATCCACTGTCTGGGTACATATTCATATTCTGCAGGGTAACTTAACAAACCGTAATGCTGTTATTCCATCTTGCTGCAATGCTCCTGCACTGTGTATATATCTGGGTACATATGTACGGTGGTGTGAAAAAGTCTTTGCCCCCTACCTGATTTCTCATTTTTTTTGTTTGTCACGCTTAAATGTTTCAGATCATCAAACAAATTTAAATATTAGGCAAAGATAACACAAGTAAACACAAAATGCAGCTTTTAAATGAAGGTGTTTATTATTAAGGGGAAAGAAATTCAAACTTACATGGCCCTGTGAGAAAAAGTGATTGCCCCTAAACCTAATAACTGGTTGGGCCAGTTATTGGCAGCAGAACAGCTCCAGACCATCACACTACCAACACCATATTTTACTGTTGGTATGATGTTCCTTTTCTGAAATCCTGTGTTACTTTTACGCCAGATGTGATGGGACACACACCTTCCAAAAAGTTCAGCTTTTGTCTCATCAGTCTACAGAGTATTTTCCCAAAAGTCTTGGGGATCATCAAGATGTTTTCTGGCAAAATTGAGATGAGCCTTTATGTTCTTTTTGCTCAGTAGTGGATTTCGACTTGGAACTCTGCTATGCAGGCCACTTTTGCCCAGTCTCTTTCTTATGGTGGAATCATGAACACTGACTTTAACTGAGGTAAGTTCTTTCCAAGTCTGCAGTTCTTTGGATGTTGTTGTGGGGTCTTTTGTGACCTCTTGGATGAGTTGCTGCTGCGCTCTTGGGGTAATTTTGGTCGGCCAGCCACCCCTGAGAAGGTTCACCACCATTCCATGTTTCTGCCATTTGTGGGTAATGGCTCTCACTGTGGTTCGCTGGAGTCCCAAAGCTTTAGAAATGGCTTTATAACCTTTTCCAGACTGATAGATCTCGATTTGTTTTTCATTTGTTCCTGAATTTCTTTGGATCACAGCATGATGTCTAGCTTTTGAGGATCTTTTGGTCTACTTCATTTTGTCAGACAGGTCCTATTGAAGTGATTTCTTGATTGAGAACAGGTGTGGCTAGAGAAATTGAACTCAGCTTTCCAAAGATGTGATAAACCACAATTAATTTATGTTTTGGGGGGGTCACTTTTCGGGGTGGGGGCAATCACTGTTTCACACAGGGCCATGTAGGTTTGTTTTTTTTTTTACCCTTAATAATAAATGCCTTCATTTAAAAATTGCATTTTGTGTTTACTTGTGTTATCTTTGTCCAATATTTAAATTTGTTTGATGATCTGAAACATTTAAGTGTGACAAACATACAAAAAAATGAGAAATCAGGAAGGAGCAAACACTTTTTCACACCACTGTATATTCATCTACTGCTTTGGCTAACCAGTTCTTCTTACCTCCGCCAAGGAGGTAATGTTTTTACTGGGGTCTGTCTGTCTGTCTGTCTGTCTGTCTGTCTGTCTGTCTGTCTGTCTGTTACCAACATAACTCAAAAAGTTATGTACAGATTTTGATGAAATTTTCAGGAAAGGTGTGTAATGGCATGTCGAACATATGATTAGATTTTGCGGATGATCTCAGAGTGCATACCTCCACCAAGGGCTTTGTTTGTATTTGTGCAGCAGGATTGCACAAAAACTACTGGATGGATTTGGATGAAATTTTCACCAGACGTGGTTCTTGGGCTAGAGACGAAGCCATTATATTTTGGTGATGATCTGAGAATGCGTACCTCAGCCAAGGCTCTTATCTTCTCAGTGTGTTAGCAACAATACTCCAGAACTGATGGACAGACTTTGATGCCATTTTCACCACAAGTGGCTGTAGGCCTACACACAAACCCATTACATTTTGGAGGTGATCCATGAGAAACGGAAGGAGCCTTGGCAGAGGTATGCGCTCTGAGTGATTTTCTAGTTACCTTATTAAATATTGCTCTGAGTGCTGCTTCCCCTTTGCTGCTGTAATCCTGGAATTTCCCCATTGTGGGACTAATAAAGGCTTATCTTTCTATAAATTCACAAAGTCTTTGTCTGTGTGTTTGTGTGTCTGTTCCACGCATATCTCTTGAACCGTTCTTCAGACTGGCCTCAGATTTTAAACATGGTTTCCTGAGGTTCCGAGGGTATGCATCACCGAATATGGAGTTGCTCAGTCAAAATATGTAATTTTTATCAATAAAAGTTTAGCTACCACTCGGTCTCATGCCCAGGCTTCTAGAAGTGTGTGTGGGGTTTGGTTTCGGATTGATGCCTACTGATTGGATAACGCGCATTATGGCATCAGTAACCACAGTGCTCCGTGTGCAAAACAAGGAAGCGAAACGTGACAAATTTGACTAGAAAAAGATGATACTTAAGATTTAATGCTTTAAAAAAATTACCTTAAAGTTGCTGTCTTTGCATAGATCTAATAAATAATTTGGCATGGCTGAGGGAAGGGGAGGTGGAGCAGCAGCTGAACTACTTTCACCATGGTAAGCTCCGTGTGCAGAACAAGGAAGCGAAACATGACAAATTTGACGAGAAAAAGATGATATTTAAGATTAATGCTTAAAAGAATTATACCATAGTTGCTGTGATTGCATAGGTCTAATGGATAATTCGGCATGGGGAAGGGGGGGGGGTGGAGCAGCAGCTGAACTACTGGGACCACGGGTAAAGCAACAGCCGAGACTCCCATTAACTGGGCAGGCTGAGCTTGGCTCCCTGCAAAGCACTGCAGTCCACCGGTTCAGCTGCTGCTTCAACTGATTTTGATATTTTTTTTACATAGCTATGCTGTATGTAACATGATTTTCCAGTTACTGATTAGTCAAAGCTGTTTTACACTATAATGCCAGATTCACCCATTCTCCTCCGTTTTGACAATATATACATAATTTTGCACCAGTGAGTGGATGGAAGCATTAGGGACAATTCTCACAGAGCCATACAGACCAAGTAAGCATGGGGATGAAATGATAAACCATCCTCACTCACATTAAATGTCATTTAAATGTTCTTGTCAATTCCTTAACTACATTGATGTAGTTACGTTTCTCTGTAGAAATAGTGATCCACACAGTTGGGTTCTGAAGAAAAGTTTTGAGTGTTGTCTCAAGTCAAACTGATGGTTGGGCTGAAGTCAGCACTGCCGTAAGAGATGCATCAGTTTTTTTTTTAAAGAAAATTGCTGTTTTGAATATGTGGGAACTCTTATTTGTTTGAAGCAATGTGAGTGAACTGGTTTTGTTGTGGGTCCAAATATGGTATTTTAGGGTTTCTTTTAAATGTAAAGTGGCAAATGTGGTACCAACCAAAATGTGGCTATTGTTCTAGTAAATGATAAAATGTTACTTAAAACGTTTGTTTCTAATTTATTTTTCCACTTATCTGTGAAATCACATTTCCTGTATTTAGTTTTTTGGGGTTTTTTTTGTTTAACAAATAAAAAGCAGACCCAAAGTCTTTCCAAACCTATTTATCTTATTATAGTTTCTGCTGTTTCACCATGCTCAGTCTGGTGAATCAGAAAACAGCACAGAGCGCATTATTAAATAGTAAAAGTTTAATCTGTTATTCAGAATCAGAGGATCATGTATGTTTCTCACTGTTTTTTTGGTACTTTGTCATTATGACAGAGCTGCCATGTTTCCATCAGCTCTGCGTGGAATAGCAGTCTGGAAACGTAACCCGCCTGCCATCTTGCCCTGGGCTCCCATGGAAACTCTGGAAAACCTTTAAAAAAAGTGCCCCAAGCCCACTTAAACAGACCAAACCAGACCAAAATAAAAACTTTATTATGACTTTATGACAGGAGAGGCACTTTAGAAAAGGAAACACCCTGTAACTGTTTTAGGCAGTTTTTAGTCTACAACTTTTCTCTCTTTTTTTTTTTTCCACAATATCTTTATTGAACCTTTTTTTTTTTTTTAACAAACATGATACAAGCAATCAAACACTAACACTAAAGTACTACAAAAAAAAAAAATGCACTAAAAACACCAACAACCACCAACAAAATCAAGTCTTCAACAATGCTCCTCTGTTTAGTCTAGACAATCCAATACATTAGTATACATATTATGTTCACCAGTTTGGAATTTACAAGGTCCACACACATCATTCACCTTCTTCTTCAAGAGTTATGTTTAAATTTTTTACATAATCAATAAAAGGTCTCCATATATTCTCAAACACAATTTCCTTTGATTTCAGTATATATGTTATTCTTTCTAATGGAAGGTTTGTTAACATCTGTCTTAACCACTGAGTCACATCTGGTCTATGAGTCTTTTTCCATAATAGTGCAATACATTTTTTGGCATTAAGCAAACTGAGGTCTATGAATGTTCTTTCACTTTTATTAAAATTATGCTTTTCTGGGTACAGACCCAACAAAAACAGTTTAGGATTCAGTATGATTTGTTTTGAGATTATTTTTTCAATTGTTACCCTCACCTCTTCCCAAAACATTCTTATTAATCTACATTCCCATAAACAATGAAATAGGGTTCCTTTACTTTCCATGCATTTTGTGCATGTATCTGGTATATTTTTGTTATATCTATTTAACTCCTCCGGTGTAACATACATCCGCATTAACCATTTGAAATGTATCAATTTAAGGCGTGCATTTATTGATTTGGTTTGAGCTTCTGTACAAGCCAATTCCCATTGTTCCTCTGAAATTTCAATTTGCAGATCTTCTTTCCAGTAGTTTAATCTTTTCAGTGAATTTTTACTTGAAGATAGTGTCAATGAGTTATAAAACTCTGAAATAATACCCTTTCTTTTACTATCTTTCATCATCATTTTTTCCAAGGATGAATTAATAGGTCGAGTGAGAGCTTTATTTTGATTTGATCGAATAAAGTTTCTAAGTTGAAGATATTTAAAAAAATGTGTTCTATTGAGATTAAATTTGATCCTCAGCTCTTCAAAAGACATTATGTTGTCTGCACATGGCAAATATAAATCCTGAATCTTTTGTATCCCTTTTAAATTCCATACTTTAAATACAGCGTCCGCTCTCCCTGGTTTAAAATATTGATTACCCCATATTGGACTAAATTGTGACAATAACTGTGGTTCTTTTAAATAGTTTTTAGCTTCACACCATATTTTGATCATATGCTTTACAAATGGATTTTTAACTTGTTTTTGTAATTTTTTTGCCGAATCTGAGTATATGAATATGGGAAGAGGTAAAGGTAAATTGTATGATTCCATTTCAGTCCAGTGAGGGAGATCATTTGATGAAAAATAATATGTCATAGACCTCAGTTGTGCCGACCAATAATACAACATAAAATTTGGACATTTCAGACCTCCACGATCAAATGGTAAATATAATAAAGACAAACGTAATCTAGCCCTCCTGTTGTTCCATATAAATTCCACTAACTTTTTTTTTATTCTTGAGAATAGATCTAAAGGTGGTGATAAGGGAATGTATTGAAATAAATAAAGTATTTTAGGTAAAATATTACTTTTAAGTATATTGATTCTCCCGATCATCGACATTGGTAGTGACATCCATCTCTGAGTTAACTCATTGATATCTGACATTAAGGCTTCATAGTTGACGCTGGCGACTGATTCTAGCTTAGGCATAATTTGGATTCCTAAATATTTAAACTGATTTACAACATTGAATTGATTTACCTCAGGGGCTGGGTAATTTCTCTGGGTCTCATTTAGCATTAATATTGAAGATTTAGTTTTATTTATTTTATATCCTGATATTTCCCCAAAATTCTTTATTAAATTCAACAAGGTTGGAATTGATTTTTTTAGATTCGACATAAACAAAATTATATCATCGGCGTACAGAGAGATTTTATGTTCTGTTGGTCCAACTTTAATTCCATATATTTGTGAATGTAAACGTATCGCTATCGCTAAAGGTTCAATTGCCATAGTAAACAGTAAAGGTGAAAGTGGACAGCCTTGTCGACATCCTCTATTGATTTTTATTGGTTTTGAAATATTGTTATTTGTTAGGATTTCTGCTGTAGCATTATTGTATATTATTTGAACCCATTTTATGAAATTATTTCCAAGTCCAAACCTTTGTAGGACTTCAAAAAGAAAGGGCCATTCAACTCTATCAAAGGCCTTTTCGGCGTCCAATGATAGGAGAGCTGTATCCGGCGCTTCTTTATTAAAATAAATAATATTAAATAGTCTTCTTACATTATGGAAGCCTTGTCTACCCTTTATAAAGCCATTCTGATCTCGATTAATAATATTTGGTAAAATTTCTTGTATTCGTCTTGCTAAAATTTTACAGATTATCTTAAGGTCGGCGTTTAATAGGCTTATTGGTCTCATATTTTCACATTTATTAGAGGGCTTACCTGGTTTTGGCAGTAGTATAATTAAGGCATTATTTATGTATGATGGTAAATTATTATTTTGAAATGCTTCTAAAACCATTTCCAAAAAAGGTTTTATTAATTTATTCTTAAATTTTTTATAAAGGTCAACTGGAAGACCATCTGGTCCTGCACTTTTTCCTGATTTCATATTATCAATGGCTAGCCCAACTTCTTCTTGACTAATTTTAGACTCCAATATCTCCCTGTTTTCATTTGGAATACACGGTATAGATAGTTCGTTCAAAAACCCATTTAGTTTTGTTAAATCAGGTTCATTTTTGGTATCATATAATTTTTCATAGTAATCTCTAAAGGCTCTATTAATTTCTAAAGGATCTATAACTACCTGTCCGTTACTTATAATACTGGTAATTGGTGTTTTAATTTCCAATTGTTTAATCTGCCATGCTAATAATTTTCCTGATTTTTCACCTTGTTCATAAAAAGATTGTTTCAATCTTAGAAGACTCGAGGCAGCTCTATTCGCTGATTTTTTGTCGTATTCAGCTCTCAAAATCAGTAATTCATTCTCCAACCTTGGGTCACTTCCTGCATACACTTTTTCCTGAAGACTTTTTATTTTATGTTCCAATTTAGCTCTCTCCTCTCGAGTCTTCTTAGATTTTGATCCTGTATAACTAATAATATGTCCCCTAATAAAAGCTTTGAAAGCCTCCCACTTTACACATGCTGATGTTTGTGTAGTATTGATGTCAAAGAACTCGTCTATCTGTTTTTCTATATACTTGACAAATTCCTCATCCTGAAGCCATTTATGCTGAAATTGCCATCTACCTGATTCCTTTGTCAATTTTTTATCTACATATATTAGACAACAGGGTGCATGATCAGAGATCACGATGTTATCATAAAAGCAGTTTTGAATCTTGGACCTTAATTCTGTGGAAATCAAAAAATAATCAATACGTGAGAATGTCTTGTAGGTACTGGAATAACAAGAATAGGCTTTAACTTGTGGTTTCATTTCTCTCCATATATCTAACAATCTCAATTCTTTCATAAAATGATTAATAGTCATCCTACATCCAATGTGCGTACAATCCAGTCCTGTTGATCTATCCACACCTGGATTCAATGTACAATTAAAATCCCCTGCTATTATATGTTGCCCTGTAAGTGATGATAAGATGAGAAATAAATTAGCAAAGAACTTCTGATCATCTATATTGGGACCATATAAGTTCACAAGATTTATATTTTCTAATAGCAAAGAACCTTGAATGATTACATATCTTCCAAATTTGTCTCCAATTACATTTTTCACTTGAAAAGGAACTGATTTATGTATGAGAGTCATAACTCCCCTGGCTCGGGATGAAAATGAAGAGGTGAATACACTTCCCTGCCATCTACTCCTAATTCTTTTAACATCCTCCTCTATCAGATGAGTTTCTTGTAAAAACACAATTCTTGAACCCATGTCCTTTATTTTATTCATAACTTGTTTAAGTTTTTTTAAATTTTGTAGACCTCTGCAATTCCATGAAGTTAAATTAAGATTAACACTTTGGTCCATGATCAATAGAGAGTTTGGGATTACCTTGCAGTGTAAACATGCTCATACAGAGAAGCAAAAACATGAGTGGTTGAACATTCATCCTACAAACTACACACAAACAAATTTCCCCTTCCCACACTTGTGGCAAACCCCCCAAAATCAAATGAAAAATTCTGTCTCCCGATATAGCCATCGACCGTTCCACACCCACGGGGAACAGCCTAAGCCACTCCTTCTTCATCCTCCCAATCACCCTAACTCTACTGCTTTTAATGACGTAACATTAACTCTCCTCTGTAGTTTTCCAACTTAACTCCAAAATTTTTAACAACTTTGTACATCATAGTTTTTTTTTGTTTGTTTTGTTTTTGTTTTGTTTTTTTAATATATAATACAATCTATATTTTGTAAACTTACTATTTACTTCAAGTCAGTCAGATGCCTATGCAAATGCTTAATTATTCTACCTTATATTTTGTTCATGCTTAGCTCCCACCAGTCTCTTCTTCTTCTTTGATCTTCTTGATGAACTCCTGCGCCTCCTCTGGGGTCTTGAAGATGTGGGTTCTGCCCTCATACGTGGTCAGCAGTCTCGCAGGATAGATTACACCATGACGAATCCCAAGGTTGCGCAGCTCCTTACGTACGGGATCAAACTGCTTCCTCAATTGCTGGATTCCTGTGGCCAAATCTGGGTAGAACCGCACCTGCTGGTCCTGGTGTTTAATCTCTCCTTTTTTAGCTCGTGCAGCGTTGAAGATCTTCATCCTGTCTCTGTTGCTAAGAAACTTCATAATTAAGGTCCTCGGCGGTCCCTTATCTCTCCGTGGGCCAATACGATGTGCTTTTTCCAGAATCACTGCTGATTGCAACTCCTCGCTGCCCAGCACCTCCGGAATCCACTTTTCCAGAAAGGAGCATACGTCCCGACCTTCTGATTCCTCTGGAAGACCCACCAGCCTCAAATTATTCTGTCTCGACCGAGATTCCAAATCCAAAATATTATCTTCCAGAGATTTATTTTTTTTTTCCAAAGTGCGCACCTTTAATTGAAGACGGGTGACGTCATCTTCAGCACTAGCAAGACGGAGCTCCATCTGCGCCGTTCGTTCTACACAGTCACCCAATTCCTTTCTTATTCCTTCCAACGCTGTCATAATCCCATCAAATCTAGAGGAAAAGTCCGCTCTCATTGAACTCATGGCAGCCATCAGCGCATCTGCGCCATTCCCCGCAAATATCGCACCGCCGCCAGCCTCCTCTGCCATATATGGAGTTTTGTTTGCTGCGTCACAGACCTGAAAGTCCGTTAATTTGGACTGTTTCGGCGGCTCGCTTTTTCCTTTTCCTGGTTTTCCAGCCTTAGGCTTCGCCGACATATCCTCGCCCAAATGCTGGGATACGTTCTGTCCCAAATGAGAGAGTTATTTGCCGATTTTTTTTTTTCCAGGAGTAGAGCAGAGCGAGACACGTCCGTCCTACGTGGCAGCCATAACCGGAAGTCACAACTTTTCTCTCTTGATTGTGTTTTGAATCTGTGCAATGCAAATATGTTTTAGTTGTAAAGTAATGCTGTACTCAAATATTTGAATATCTGAATATTTGTTCATTACACAGGTATTTGAATTTGCTTTGAAATTTGGTATTTTTTTCTTTTTCTCCCAACTTGTTGAATTTTAATATAGGTAAATTACTAAATATATTAGTATTATATTAATTAGATTCATTATATGGTAAAAAAAAAAAAAAAATCAAATTTACACTACTGTTCAAAAGTTTGGGGTCACTTGGAAATTTCCTTATTTTTGAAAGAAAAGCACTGTTTTTTTCAATGAAGATAACTTTAAACTAATCAGAAATGCACTCTAATATCTATAATATACATTGCTAATGTGGTAAATGACTATTCTAGCTGCAAATATCTGGTTTTTGGTGCAATATCTATATAGGTGTATAGAGGCCCATTTCCAGCAACTATCACTCCAGTGTTCTAATGGTACAATGTGTTTGCTCATTGCGTCAGAAGGCTAATGGATGATTAGAAAACCCTTGTGCAATCATGTTAGCACAGCTGAAAACAGTTTAGCTGGTTAGAGAAGCTATAAAACTGACCTTCCTTTGAGCAGGTTGAGTCAATGTCTTGACTATATTTTCTATTCATTTTACAACTCATGGTGGTAAATAAGTGTGACTTTTCATGGAAAACACAAAATAATTGTCTGGGTGACCCCAAACTTTTGAACGGTAGTGTATATGCCAGAAACTTCAAAGTTAGGGAAAAAAATGTAGTAAATATATGAGGAAACCTAGTATTAAATTTGCAAGAAAAGTTGCAAATTTATGACAAAAGTTTCACATTTAAATAAAAACAATTATCAGAAACAAACACCTTTGTAACAAGATGTTGATAGTGAGGCAGTCCACTGAGGAAGAAAAAAAATGGTACACAATTTTGGATCTTGGTTCTGGATTACAGGTACATCTCAAAAAATTAGAATATCATGAAAAAGTCCAATATATTTTGTCACTCATTTCAGAAAGGGAAATCCATATATTATATACGTAGAGTCATTACACAGAGAGTGATATATTTCAAGTGTTTATTTTAATTTTGATGATTATGGCTTACAGCCCAAGAAAACCCCAAATTCAGTTTCTCAAAAAAATAGGTGAGGTGTTATGAAGGTCCAGGTTGCTTTGATAGTGACCTTCAGCTTGTCTGCATTGTTGGGTCTGGTGTCTCATCTTCCTCTTGATGATACTCCACAGATTCTCTATGGGGTTTAGGTCAGGAGAGTTTGCTGGCCAATCAAACACAGTGATGCCATGGTCATTAAATCAGGTTTTGATGCTTTTGGCAGTGTAGGAAGGGGGGGGGGGGTGCCAAGTCCTGCTGGAAAATGAAATCGGCTTCACCATAAAGCTTGTCAGCAGAGGGAAGCGTGAAGTGCTCTAAAATGTCCTGGTAGACTACTGCGCTGACTTTGGTCTTGATAAAACACAGTGGACCAACACCAGCAGATGACCTGGTTCCTCAAATCATCACTGACTGTGGAAACTTCACACTAAACCTCAAGCAACTTAGATTCTGTGCCTCTCCACTCTTTCTCCAGACTCTGGGACTTTGATTTCCAAATGAAATGCAAAATTTACTTTTATCTGAACAGAGGTCATCTGCTGGTGTTTGTCCACTGTGTTTTATCAAGACCAAAGTCAGCGCAGTCGTCTACCAGGACATTTTAGAGCACTTCATGCGTCCCTCTGCTGACAAGCTTTATGGAGAAGCTGATTTCTTTTTCCAGCAGGACTTGGCACCCCCTCCCCCCCACACACACACACTGCCAAAAGTACCAAAACCTGGTTTAATGATCATGGCATCACTCTGCTTGATTGGCCACAAAAGTAGCCTGACTTCAACTCTATAGAGAATTTATGGAGTATTGTCAAGAGGAAGATGAGACACCAGACCCAACAATGCAGACGAGCTGAGGGTCTCACTATCAAAGCAACCTGGACCTTCATAACACCTCAACAACTCCACAGGCTGATCACCCCCATGCCACGCTACATTGATACAGTAATTAATCCAAAAGGAACCCTGACCAAGTATTGAGTGTGTACATGGACATACTTTTCAGTCAGCCAACATTTCTATTAAAAAACTTTTTTTTTTAAATTAATTTATGTAATATTCTAATTTTTTGAGAAACTGAATTTGGGTTTTTCATGGGCTGTAAGCCTAATTATCAAAATTAAAATACTGTAAATAAACACTTGAAATATATCACTCTCTGTGTAATGAATCTATATAATATATGGGTTTCACTTTCTGAAATGAGTGGCAAAAAATATTGAACTTTTTCATGATATTCTAATTTTTTGAGATGTACCTGTATTCCTGAATATGCAGAGCCCCAACAGTGGTATTCAAGATGGTCATAAATGTTTACCAATGTTGTGTGTAATGAATAATGTTGTGTCATTTCAGGTTGGAGGAGGATGGGGATCTTCTGCTTTTTTTCAGGACTTTAAGGACTTTCTCAGACAGATGTGATGACCGGCGCCGAACCTACCAGCATTTCCAAGTAAGTACAGACAGACATGCAAGTGTCAAAATGTGAGTTGAGTTTAAGGTTAGTTACTGAAAATGAAGGAACCCCCCCCCCCCCCCCCCCCGGTCTTTGTTTCCATTGTGGTGCAGCAACATCGGTAATGGAGAAAAATGAAAGCTGATTTGCTTTGTTGTTTTCAACTCTTGGCAAGTTTTAGGTTGGTGTGAGTAATGATAAGATGAATGTTTTTCTTTGTCCTGCTTCCATTTGGTTTCTGAAAGTGTTCAGTCCACACAGAATTAGCATAACTGATTCTTCAAACGATACAATTCCTGAACAAAAGAGCATTTTCTGTACCTAAGAAACTCCTACACTTATGGAAAATATATTTTGTATCTGGCCAGGCAGATCCTGTCACTGAACATAATGATGACTCTTAAGTCATATATTTGACCAAACAGTCATATTTTGTTTCAAGGCATTTTCCACAGCCTTGCTTGAACAAACATTTTGATTGTTGCTCCAGTCATTGCTTAAAACATTGCCAACCCTGCATTTCTGTCAGATGACACACCACATCTCTCAGAAAATTGTTGAAATTATGCTTTGTTTTGGTCTTGTTTTTTTTCTTCAAACAGCAGAAAAAAGAAGACTAGAAAGACAGTATTATTGTATTGAGGGAAATTCAGATTCTCAGGAAAATTGCCACTTATCAATTAATCATTAGATAGTCTTTTATTGTCATTGCATATAAACACAACGAAACCGCACATGCCCCCTCCCACATAAAAACTGCAAACAACACTCAATCCATGCACATCATCAACAGCCATAACAAAAACACACAAAACATAACATATCAGCATTTAAAAGAGCTTCAGTAAAATAAAATGCAATCTTCTTTGTGTCTAATTAACAGAAGGCATTAGAAAGACACATTTAAGAATAAAAATTCCTTTCCCTAACAGATGTAATGTGCTGGTGACTATAGTGTGTGTTGGTAATTTAGAAAGTGAATGGCTTTTGGAAAGAAACTGTTAATGAATCTAGTGGAGTGCGATCTAATTGACCTGAATTGCCTCCCTGAGGGCAAAAGAGTAAAAAGGTGATGACCTTATCGATCAATAAGGTGAATCAACTAATGATTAATGAATTATTCAATAACTTGCATCCCTAATCTGTAACGGTGGTCAGACAGTACAGCAGACAAAGCCCACCAGAATTCCACTTGGTTTTACAAGGACTGAATGAGCTGATGGGGTGGTAGCTGCATTTGTTTTTGCTTTGTTTCCAGGGCTAGCTGTATTTTCAGGTCAATCTTTTTGCTTCTTCTAATGTGCTTCCAAGTGAGTAGTTATGGTTCCTCTAGATGGAATATTATACTCTGCCATAATAAGGTTTATTAGCTCCCGAAATCCATCAGCAGTACTTACTGGCATCATGTCTTTTTCAGTCATCTTGCAATTACTCTGAGTAACAGATGAAGCAATGCACAATTTATTTTCCTATTACAATACTCTACTACTGCATCTCAGCAGATTAGAATATAGTCAAAGTTAAATATTTTTGCAGCTCGGTGGCACAGTGGTTAGCACTGTGGCAGCACAGTAAGAAGGTCATGGGATCGATTCCACCCCTGACCATCGTGGGTTCAATCCCATCCCCTGACCATCGATGACCCTTCTGTGTGGAGTTTTGCATGTTCTCCCCGTGTCTGTGTGGGTTTACCCCAGGTGCTCTGGTTTCCTCCCGCAGGCCAAAAACATACAAGTTAGGTTAACTGGAGACTCTAAAGTGGCCCTAGGTGTGAATGTGTGTGTAAATGGTGAAGGGATTGGCGCCATACCGTGGCTGCCTCATCCATCCAGGTGGATGCCCCGAATTTCCCTCTGGGGATTATTAAAGTATACAAAATACAAAAAGAAAAAAATTAAAAAGATAACCTTTGATATTTTAATTGCACACAGTGGAATATTTCAAGTTTTTTGATTAAATTTGTTATACTTTTTGAATTGAATGATCATTATATTCTATTTTACTGAGTTGCACTAGTACATTGTAGTACACACTATACAGTACTGAACTTGTTAAACCACAAAAAATGCCATTGTCTGTAGTAAACAGATAAAAATGGTACAATAAAACATTGAGGAATATGACGTGCTCTGTGAATCGCCATCGTGGTGGAGGGCTTTGTGTTCCCTAATGATCCCAGGAGCTATGTTGTTAGGGGTAACTTGCCCCCAGTAGGGTCTCCCAAGTCAAATTGGTCCTAGGGTCAGACCAAGAACAGTCCAGTGGATCCCCATGAAAAGGTTACAGTGTGGAGATCATGAAATGATGAGACTGGATAATTTCTCAGTATGGTTTATTCATCTCAAGTCCCCAGCTCTCTCTCTCTCAGTCAGGAAAAAAGAGGAAGAGCTGCGGTAAACCCACATACATTTATACCCACACATCAAACACAGAATCACACAATCAAGTCCATCCATCCATCCATCCATCTTCTACCGCTTTCCGGAGGTCCGGGTCGCGGAGGCAGCAGTTCAAGCAGAGAAGCCCAGACTTCCCTCTCCCCAGCCACCTGCTCCAGCTCTTCAGAGGGGATACCAAGGCGTTCCCAGACCAGCTGGGAGACATAGTCTCTCCACCGAGTCCTGGGTCTGCCCCGGGGTCTCCTCCCAGTGGGACGTGCCTGAAACACCTCAAGTGGGAGGCGTCCAGGAGGCATCCTAATCAGATGCCCATACCACCTCAACTGACTCCTTTCAATGTGGAGGAGCAGCGGTTCTACTCTGAGCCTCTCCCGGATGACTGAGCTCCTCACCCTATCTCTGAGGGTGAGTCCAGCAATCCTACGGAGAAAGCTCATTTCAGCCGCTTGTATCCGCGATCTCGTTCTTTCGGTCATTACCCAAAGCTCGTGACCATAGGTGAGAGTAGGAACGTAGATTGACTGGTAAATCGACAGCTTTGCCTTAGAACTAAGCTCCCTCTTCACCACAACAGACCGGTACAACGTCCGCATCACTGCAGATGCTGCTCCAATCCGTCTGTCGATCTCTCGCTCCATTTTCCCCTCACTCGTGAACAAGACCCCAAGATACTTAAACTCCTCCACTTGGGGCAGGAGCCTGTCCCCAACCCGGAGAGGACAATCCACCTTTTTCCGGCTGAGGACCATGGACTCGGACTTGGAGGTGCTGATTCTCATCCCAGCCGCTTCACACTCAGCGGCAAACCGTCCCAGCAAGAGCTGTAGGTCATTGCTGGATGAAGCCAACAGGACAACATCATCTGCAAACAACAGAGATGAGATCCTGTGGTCACCAAGCATGACACCCTCCATTCCCTGGCTGCGCCTAGAAATCCTGTCCATAAAAATTATGAACAGGACCGGTGACAAAGGGCAGCCCTGGCGGAGTCCAACTCTCACTGGGAATGACTCCGACCGAGTGTTGGCAATGCGAACTAAACTCTCACAACGGTCGTACAGAGACCGAATAGCTCGTAACAACAAGCCCGATACCCCATACTCCCGAAGCACCCCCCACAAAAATCCACGAGGGACGCGGTCAAATGCCTTCTCCAAGTCCACAAAACACATGTAAACTGGTTGGGCAAACTCCCACGAACCCTCAAGAATTCTCGAGAGGGTAAAGAGCTGGTCCGATGTGCCACGGCCAGGACGAAAACCACATTGCTCCTCCTGAATCCGAGGTTCGACCAACGGCCGGACTCTCCTCTCCAGTACCTTGGCATAGACCTTCCCAGGGAGGCTGAGGAGTGTGATCCCTCTAAAGTTGGAGCACACCCTCCGGTCCCCTTTTTTGAAGAGAGGAACCACCACCCCGGTTTGCCATGCCAAAGGCACTGCCCCCGACCTCCACGCAATGTTGCAGAGGCGTGTCAACCATGACAACCCAACAACATCCAGGGCCTTGAGGTACTCGGGGCGAATCTCGTCCACCCCCGGGGCCCGGCCACCAAGGAGATTTTTAACCACCTTGGCGACCTCAGCCCCTGTGATAGGCGAGTCATCCCCCTCGTCCCCAAACCCTGCTTCCTCTGTGGAAGGCGTATCAGTGGGATTGAGGAGATCCTCGAAGTATTCCTTCCACCGCCCGACGATATCCCCAGTTGAAGTCAACAGTGTCCCATCCGCACCATACACAGTGTGGACGGGGAGCTGCTTTCCCCTCCTGAGCCGCCGAACAGTTTGCCAGAATCTCTTTGAAGCCGACCGAAAGTCTTGTTCCATGGCCTCACCGAACTCCTCCCATACCCGGGTTTTTGCTTCAGCAACCACCCGAGCTGCACTCCGCTTAGCCTGCCGGTACACCTCAGCTGCTTCGGGAGTCCCACAAGCCAACCAAGCTTGATAGGACTCCTTCTTCAGCTTAATGGCCCCCCTCACCACTGGTGTCCACCACTTGGTTCGGGGGTTGCCACCACGAGATGCACCGACCACCTTGCGGCCGCAGCTCTGGGCTGCCGCTTCAACAACAGAGGTGGAGAACATGGCCCATTCAGACTCCATGTCTCCAGACTCCCTCGGAATGTGGTTGAAGTTCTTCCGGAGGTGGGAGTTGAAGACCTCCCGGACAGGGGCCTCAGCCAGACGCTCCCAGCACACCCTCACTATACGTTTGGGTCTACCAGGTCTGAATGGCTTCCTCCCCTGCCATCGGATCCAACTCACCACCAGGTGGTGATCAGTTGACAGCTCTGCACCTCTCTTTACTCGGGTGTCCAAGACATACGGTCGCAGGTCTGATGATACGATAACAAAATCGATCATCGACCTGCGGCCTAGGGTGTCCTGGTGCCAGGTGCACATATGGACACCCTTATGCTTGAACATGGTGTTCGTTATAGACAGACTGTGGTTAGCACAGAAGTCCAATAACTGAACACCACTCGGGTTCAGATCGGGCAGGCCGTTCCTCCCAATCACCCCCCTCCAGGTTTCACTGTCGTTGCCCACGTGCGCATTGAAGTCCCCCAGTAGGACAATGGAGTCTCCAGGAGGAGCACCCTCCAGCACCCCAGTCACAGACTCCAAAAAGGGTGGGTACTCTGAAACATCATTTGGTGCATAGGCACAAATGATGGTCAGGACCCGTTTCCCAACCCGAAGGCGCAGGGAAGCAACCCTTTCGTCCACCGGGGAAAACTCCAATATAGAGGCAGCAAGGTGGGGCGATACAAGAATACCTACCCCTGCTCGTCGCCTCTCGCCCGGGGCAACTCCAGAAAAGGCCAAGCTCCAGCCCCTCTCCAGGAGACTGGTTCCGGAACCGGAGCTGTGTGTTGAGGTGAGGCCGACTATATCTAGCCGGTATCGCTCAATCTCGTACACCAGCTCAGGTTCCTTCCCCACCAGAGAGGTGACATTCCACGTACCAAAAGCCAGTTTAGAAAGCTTGGGATCAGTCCGCCAAGGTCTCCGCCTTTGACTGCCACCTAATCCACATAGCACCGGACTTCCATGATCCCTCCTGCAGGTGGTGAACCTACTGGAGGGCGGACCCATGTAACTCCTTCGGGCTGAGCCCGGCCGGGTCCCATGGGTGGAAACCCGGCCACCAGACGCTAGCCTTCGAGCCCCTCCCCCAGGCCTGGCTCCAGGGTGGGGCCCCGGTAACCCCATACCGGGCGGGGTACACTGAATCCTTGATATACAATTTATCATGAGAGTCTGTTGGATCGTTCTTCGTCTGGCCCTTCGCCCAGGACCAGTTTGTCTTGGGAGACCCTATCAGAGGCAAATTGCCCCGGACAACATAGCTCCTGGGATCACTGGGGCACGCAAACCCCCCCACCACGATAAGGTGACGATCCATGAGGGGGACAATCAAGTCAAATCCTTCTATTTACACTTAAGCACTTCAAAGTCCTCTTTGCTCTTCTGTCTGACCCCAGGAGGTCAGACAGTCCTTTCAGGCTCTCAGATCCTCTGACTTCCTCCCAAGTCCGCAGGTGGTCCAGACTCATTGTCCATCTGAGGCGTGATGTCAATACACAGCGCAAGCTTAAAGTCCTTCTATGCTTGGGTCTCTGCAGTGAAATATGTGAGCTACATAATGTTACCATTATGGGCGCTACAACAGTACGAATCCAGTGTACCCAAAGAAACCACATGGGTCTGCTCTCCAGTGGGCTCACCACCTGCAGGAGGGATCATGGTACTATGGTGCTGTGAAAAAGTATTTGCTCCCTTCCTTATTTCTTATATTTTTGCATATTTTCCTCACACTTAAATGTTTCAGCTCATCAAACAAATTTAAAATTAGGCAAAGATAATACAAGTAAATAGAAAATGCAGTTTTTAAATGATGTCATTTATTAAGATGAAAAAAAGCTATCCAAACCTACCTGGCCCTTTGTGAAACATCATGAATTAACTGTGATTAACCACATTTTTTTTTTCTTGGAAAACTGAGTTCAGTTTCACTTGGCACACCCAGGCCGGATTACTGCCAGACCTGTTGAATCAAGAAATCATTAAAATAGAGCCTGTCTGACAAAATGAAGTAGGCTAAAATATCTCATAAAGCAACACATGTCGCGATCTAAAGAAATTCAAGAACAGATGAGAAACAAAAACCCAGAACAACATCTAAAGAACTGCCGGCCTCACTTGTTGCCTCAATTTGGACACTGGTCCAAGATTCAACAATAAAGGTGCCTTCACACCAAATGTGAATGGGTGAATTTTTCGCACGGCGTGATTACATTATGACTCAATGGAAACACGCAAATAGACATGAATTCATCCTCTGAGTGAAATGCAGACAGGTAAAGTTGCCTTTATAACTTCTGCAGCTGTGTTTAACCTGCTGTGGAAACCTCCAAAATAACGCCATGCTTAAGTTTACATTATCCGTCCGGGGGCTCACCTGAAAAAGATGTCCCTGCCTCCAAAACTTCACAAGATGATGGGTGTTTACGTTGCTAACTTGCTAGCCTTGTTAGCACATTCGTGGCAGGAATCCATGGGTAACTAACTCCGACATCCCAATTCAGCTAAAGAGCTCCCGGTCCTTCTGTCTGCAAGTGAGTGGCAGTCTCATTTTAAGATAAGATAAGATAAGATAAGATAAGCCTTTATTAGTCCCACAACAGGGAAAATTCCAGGATTGCAACAGCACAGGGATAGCAACACTCAGAGCAACAATCAGAAGGCAAGAAAAAACAAGCAAGCAAGAGCAAACTAGTTTTCAAACTAGTTTACTCTCCAATGTTGATACTTTTACTCCGATGACTGCAGAATCTCAAAGCTAGTGCTATCCCTTGGACGTGAACGTGCAAATGAGTGATTTTGCATGTGCTCGCCTCTTTCCATTGACTTTGTATGCATTCGCGCCACCCGTTTGCATTTGGTGTGAAGACACCTTAAGAAAGAGACTGGGTAAAAATGGCATCCATGGGAGAGTTCCAAGGCAAAAACCACTGTTGACCAAAAAGAACACAAAGGCTCACCTCACATTTGCCAAAAAAACCCCATCTTGATGATCCCCAAGACTTTGGGGAAAATATTCTGTGGACTGACGAGACAAAAGTTGAAGTTTTTGGAAGGCATGCGTCCCATTACAGTGGGGGGAAAAAAGTATTTAGTCAGCCACCAATTGTGCAAGTTCTCCCACTTAAAAGATGAGAGAGGTCTCCAATTTTCATCATAGGTATACCTCAACTATGAGAGACAAAGTGGAAAAAAAAAATCCAGAAAATCATATTGGAGGATTTTTAATGAATTAATTGGTAAATTCCTCGGTAAAATAAGTATTTGGTCAATAACAAAAGTTCATCTCAATACTTTGTTATATACCCTTTGTTGGCAATGATAGAGGTCAAACGTTTTCTGTAAGTCTTCACAAGGTTTTCACACACTGTTGCTGGTATTTTGGCCCATTCCTCCATGCAGATCTCCTTTAGAGCAGTGATGTTTTGGGGCTGTCGCTGCGCAACACGGACTTTCAACTCCCTCCAAAGATTTTCTATGGGGTTGAGATCTGGAGACTGGCTAGGTCACTGTGATTTTCTGGATTTTTTTTTTTTTTCTCATTTTGTCTCTCATAGTTGAGGTATACCTATGATGAAAATTGGAGACCTCTCATCTTTTAAGTGGGAGAACTTGCACAATTGGTGGCTGACTAAATACTTTTTTGCCCCACTGTATATCTGGTGTAAAACTACAGTATTTCATAAAAAGAACATCATACCAACAGTCAAACATGGTGGTGGTAGTGTGATGGTCTGGAGCTGCGTTGCTGCTTCAGGGCCTAGACAACTTGCTGTAATTGATGGAATCATGAATTCTGCTCTCCACCAGAAAACCCTGAAGGAGAATGTCTGACAATCTGTTCTACACCTCAAGCTCAAGCCTTCTAATGTGGCTGAATTTAAACAATTCTGCAAAGAAGAGAGGGCCATAATGCCTCAACAGTGATGTAAAAGACTCATTGTCAGTGATTGCAAATGCTTGATTGCAGTTATTACCACCAAGGGTGGCACAACCAGTTATTAGGTTTAGGCACTAATTACTTTTTCACATAGGGTCATGTAGGTTTTATGAGCTTTTTTTCCACTTAATAAATGAAAGCATTTAAATATTGTACTTTGTATTTACTTGGATTATCCATCTATCCATCTTCTTCTGATTCATCCTTTTCGGGGGGGGGGGGGGCTGGAGCCTATCCCAGCAAACGTAAAAGTACCCGGCGAAAGGCAGGGTACACCCTGGACAGATGGCCAGTCCATCGCAGGGCTAACACAGACAGACAACCATTCACTCTCACAGTCATATCGAAGGACAATTTAGAATCCCCAGTTTTGATGCCAATTAACCCCTTGCACTCTGGTCAATTTCCCTAAAAATAACGTACCCAAAGTAAATCAAAAGCTGTTCTTCAACCCTTTGCAGGATCTTCATGGGGTTGGTCTCATTTAAAAGAAAACACTTTGAATTTTTTTGGCAAAACAGTCATAATCTCTCTAAGTGCTCCTGCCACTGAGTAACAGTCATCTAAACATACTGAGCTTGAAGAAAATAAATTTCGCCTGGCTGGAAAATGCAACAGAAATGTAGAACCAAGTGTTATCCAGCTGAGGTCAAAATTTTGTAACAATACCACAAAAAATGAATATATTACACAGCTTTGTTCTCAGGTTGTTCCCAGGCGTTTTTGAACTGTGCCAAATTGTGCCAAATAACACAGTTTGGAAAAACGTCTATAACTTTTGAATGATTCAATATAGATGCTTGATCTTGGGCTCTAAATGAAAGGTGACACTCAGGGCTGTGTGTGTGTGTGGGGGGGGGTTGTTTATTCATTCATGAATGAATGAATGAACAAACAAGCCCCCACACACAAAGAAGCATGCCACGTAAAAAATGTGTGGCTTTTTTTTTTTTTTTACAAGAAAAAATAACCTACAGTGCACTAAAAATTATAATAAAATATCTAATGTAGAGGATAACAACTCCACACACACACCCCACGCTACAGAGGACGGACATTGTCCATTGCTGCATGACGGACAGTGGGGACGGTGCGCCGCGGTCTACTGCGCACAGTTGTACTAAAATATCTGCAATCCGCTACAGAAGAGTAGCCGGGGAGGGGGGGGCGTTCACGGTCCGAATGCGGTGCACGGACCGGTCCGTCATATGGCGATGACGCACAGTTGTAATTTACCGATCGGTCAAAAGTCATTTTGATTACAATTTTCAGGGATAAAGAATAATTTAGCTTATAACACTTACCTGTCCACAACAGCAGTGTCGCTGGCGAACTTCTCTTCCTCATTGTCAGACGAACATGACGCTGGTCTGCTTGTTACGACTCGTGGTTCTGGTCACGCGAGCCGGTCAAACCATGATTCCATGATTGCGGTTTTGGCGAATGATTTTCAAAACAAATAAGAACAGTAGTAAGAAAAAAAGACTGGCGAACGCGTGTGTGTCACCCAGCGGCTTACACAAAACAGATTTTATGCACGGGACGCACGCTTTCAATCGTTGAACTTCTCTGCTTCAATTGGCTCACTGTATTGGCAGCCGTTGGTAGGCGGGTCCTTCTTGCTAGGGTTTCAGTCATTGGTTCTTCAAGGTTTCAGAAACCCAATTCAAGGCTCTTATTAGTCGAATGAGAGGTCAATCAAATCTAAACCAATCAAAGCACTCCTTTGGCTTTCTGTTCGCGGCTGTGTCTGTAGTGGAAGAACGGAAATGCAGCTTTTTTTTTTTTTCAGTGCGCTCTAGGACATGCGCGCTAGGACGCAGAGACGTGACCGCCCGCGGTATCCCAGAGTGCAAGAGGTTAACCTAACTTGCATGTTTTTGGCATGTGGGAGGAAACCGGAGAAATCCCGGAGTAAACCCACGCAGACACGGGGAGAACATGCAAACTCCACACAGATCACTGTTGGTCAGGGGCTGGGTTACCTTTGTTTAATATTAAAACTTGTTTGATGACCTGAAACATTTAAGTGTGACAAATATACGAAAATATAAGAGATCAGGAAGGGGGCAAACACTTCTTCACAGCACTGCATAAGTGTTCTTAGGTTTCTTTGTCTGTTTTTTTGTAATACTAAAATGTTAGCTCCCTTCATCCATAAAGATGCATTGACCCTTTAAATAGATGACAACAGGGACTGATGATTATAAGCTGATCAGGTTCACAATAAAGGCTCATAAACGGTTTATGAGAAAACAGATTAACACACCTAGTTTATTTGCCCAGTAAACCATTAACTCAGTGCATGTAAACACCATAAGCTGTTTATTATCTTTATCGGTCTACTCCAGTAATCACTTTACTCGTGACCATGTAAACTGGGTCACTGATGACAGTAGAAAGAAAGTTTGTGAAGTAGGTGTAAATTAAAGTGAGCATGGTAAATTTTAGGGGGAAGTAAAATGTCAGACAGGACATCAAGTTGCAGAAGCAATGTGGAACCTATTCTCCTGCTCACTTGGAGAATGTGAAGTTCTGCCAAGTTGGCTGGACTGAAGGAGGATTAACCCACATTTTCCAGACTGGTCTGTGTGCTCTAAATTCTTATTTTGCTTTACTTGCATTTTCATCATGACTGCTATGGAAAAATACAATTCCCAGTGTAGCTATTCAGCTGTAATCTATCCCATGCTTTAATGACACACAGACAAAACATGTACTTCAAGGAATAAACATTTTTCACAGTATTTAGCCTTCAGTCCAGACTAGGAATTTTAATGTTTTTCTTGCTAGTAGATCATTGCATGAATCTGACTGTCACTAATTAATGGACAAACACTGATTAGCCTTTTTATACAGACTCTAAAACCTCTATTCTCAAAGATGCACAAACTTACTGTTGACAGTGTGTATTCCATTGTTCTGCTAAGTGTACATTTACAGTGCACTTGTACAAATACTCCAACCTCATTTAGGCTTATTATCATCATTATTTTAACCACGGTGGGTTTGTTCTGCTCTGTATTTGCTGTGGTAATAACATTAATGAATATATATTGGTCTTGAAAGGTCATCATGACTGGTAGGGGTGCATTATGTGTGTAACTATATTACACTACAATGATATTTAACTATATTCAGTTGAACGTGAAAAGTCAAGACAGCGCTGCACACGGCATTCTTGTATAAATAACACGTGTACACAACACAGCTAATGTCTTAACCATTGTTCATGTTATACAAAATGAAAATCACCACCTGGAATTAGCCAAACAAATTGTTTAATAGCCTTCCATTGTACAATTACAGCAGTGATTAATATGTTTCAGCTGGAAACAAGTGAGTTAACCCTAACTGATGCAGTGAGTAGCTTCTCATTTTCTATACAACCATGCTGAAGGCATGTCCTGTGGTTGTGGGGGAAAAAATGTCACTGTGTGGTGACCCACCACAATCTTCATGGACGTTCAAACTTCACACTCAGCTAGCTAGCCGGCAGGAATCGGAGGACAAACAGCATACAGACAGAGAGTCCCTAGGAGACCATCAGAACAATGGACTATTGTTATACATCCCTGGATTAAGGAGAGGAAGTCCGGGTGCCAGTTGGTCACGCGATTGATATGTATTGACTGATATGTACACTACCGTTCAAAAGTTTGGGGTCACTTAGAAATTTCCTTATTTTTGAAAGAAAAGCACTTTTTTTCAATGAAGATAACTTTAAACTAATCAGAAATACACTCTATACATTGCTAATGTGGTAAATGACTATTCTAGCTGCAGATGTCTGGTTTTTGGTGCAATATCTACATAGGTGTATAGAGGCCCATTTCCAGCAACTATTACTCCAGTGTTCTAATGGTACAATGTGTTTGCTCATTGCGTCAGAAGGCTAATGGATGATTAGAAAACCCTTGTGCAATCATGTTAGGTCTGCAATGCTGTAATTGCTGCAAATGGAGGATTCTTTGACGAAAGCAAAGTTTGAAGGAAAAAAATATTATTTCAAATACAAATCATTATTTCTAACCTTGTCAATGTCTTGACTATATTTTCTATTCATTTTACAACTCATGGTGGTAAATAAGTGTGACTTTTCATGGAAAACACAAAATAATTGTCTGGGTGACCCCAAACTTTTGAACGGTAGTGTATATCAATATGCAAATGTGCCATGCATTCTCTCTCTGTTGGTATAACATGTATAAAAGAGCTTGCTATACATGCCTCAGTAGCGCAACACAACACAGGGCGCACAGCACAACACAGCACTACAGTGTGTCTCATGATGTTGGAGGAAATAAAACTCTGCAACCTTCCAGCTCGTCGCATCTTGCCTGAACTTATTTGTTCCTCCACACTGGTGACACTTGACGAAGAATGGAACACGAGGCGAACACCCCGGAGATGACCCGGACGGGAAGCCCCAGCACGCGTCATGGTGCGCCCCTCGCCTGATCTTTTACCTCCACACTGGTGACCTGACGAGGGAGAATGACCGTCTGCTCCCTCTCACCGTGCTGTGGATCCCAGAGGACCAGAGAATGCCTGCAACCTCTTCATCCTCACCGGAGCGTAGCGCTGGGACCAAAACGCACCATGAACGACACGAGCGAACAAAGGAAGCAGCCTGAACGGGGACAATCATCAACGCTGACTGCGTTGATTTCCACCAAGCTCCCCGACTCTGACTAAACTCCGGACAGCGGACCTCCCGCGCACAGAAGCCCCGCACGTACACTGCAGGATTACGAGGACAGTGCAACTGCCAGGTACGTGGTCATGGCGCCAAGCGCGCACCACACACAGAGACGAACTGGCTCCACAGACTGATACATCGTCCTCTGCCGCTGCACATGCCCGAGAAAAACGGCCGATTGCCACCCTCAGAACCTTTAGGGCTGCCCTCGCACTGAAAGCAGCTGTGCAGCCCGCACACAAGACTTTGTATGGGTTTCTCAGCCACGGCGCACAACGGGAATTTTGCCAATTGCTTTCCCCGATGACTTTAGGGCTGCTTCCCGCACCTAAAAGCCAAACCGCCTCACACCCTCACACAGCTGCAGTTGTTTCACAGCCGCTACGCATCCTCGGGGAATTTGGTCGCTCGCCTTCCCCACATCCTTGCTGGATCGAGCCGCAGGAGGAGTCAGATAAAATGTTTTTTTCACAGCCGCTGTGGATCTCCGCCAGGTTTACCGGGAAAGTCCCTCACCATGGCGGATCCACACGCAATTTTTGCACGGCCCAGACACCTTTGACATCCCAGGCTGGCACTCGCTTACTCCCACCCCCTCCCCCTCCTCCTGCACAGCGCTTTTCCCACACCTCACTCCCTAAAGCCAGCCGATCGCCGTCTTGTTCCATTAAGTACGAAACACACCAGCCCGTGCGCCCACGATCCACGGCCATTCAACGTGCTGGAACCCGGAGCTGGAGCCAAACGACGAGGGGGGGGGGGGGGGTCACAACCCCTGCTGAGTGTTCTGGGGGGAGTCCTGTGGTGACCCCCCACAATCTACATGGACATTCAGACTTCACACTCAGCTAGCTAGCCGGCAGGAATCAGAGGACAAACAGCATACGGACAGAGAGCCCCTAGGAGACAATCAGAACAATGGACTATTGTTATACATCCCTGGATTAAGGAGAGGAAGTCCGGGCGCCAGTTGGTCACGCGATTGATATGTATTGACTGGTATGTATATCAATATGCAAATGTGCCATGCATTCTCTCTCTGTTGGTATAACATGTATAAAAGAGCTTGCTATACATGCCTCAGTAGCGCAACACAACACAGGACACACAGCACAGCACAGCACAACACAGCGCACAGCGTGTCTCATGATGTTGGAGGAAACAAAACTCTGCAACCTTCCAGCTCGTCGCATCTCGCCTGAACTTATTTGTTCCTCCACAACTGTAGTTTAGAAAAGGGGAGCAAACAGAACAACTAAGGAGATTGCTGAAACTACTCCAACTGTGTTAAGAGCTGTCCAAAGCATAATTAAAACCTGTGAACCATCATCTTCATCATCAATTCTCCCCTCATCAATATAAGATCTGTGCAAAAAATTAATGTAACACTGGGTGTAAAATGGTGCAACATTGCATGAACTTACTGAAATGTTGCCATGGCAAATGCATGCTGTATTCAAAGCTAAATCTTAAGCATTAGTGAGTGACTAGGGGTGTGCCATAATGTATCGTTGACGGGGGTAAAAGTCAATATTGCAATAATCTGATTTGGGAGCTGAATGACATCATACTGTTGCACTGTTTTACGCTGTTGATGTAAAGCTATGGTCACAAATACCCTTACGAATGGCTGTGAACACCGTAGGAACAATTTTTGGACCATTTTGTACGGCCTTCTTAAGGCGGCCATAGGAGAATTCAGTGTTTGTAGACCATTTGTAAGTTTGTGGCCAGGTTGACGGTCTTGTCTACGATTTTCTACAAACACCACACGGAAAGTCCTCATCGTAGGGCGGCTGTGGCAGTGCCTTAGGGACAAGGTAGGAACAACACAATGAAAACAGATTTTTCTTATAAAATTGTAGAGGACTGCATGCTTGTACAAGTACATAAAAATGGACCACAATGAAAAATTGTTGCTTCCAGAAAATTACACTTCTCACTTTTTGTGATGCATGGGGCAACACAATGCAACACATCGGCAAAGGTGTTACGGTCCATCCCTGTGCCTCGTCCCCTGGAGATGTGCTCACTATGTGCACTCAGCTTTCTACAGCTGCTCTGACCCAGCACAAAACGGGATGAATCTGGTCAAAATTGCCAGAATAAACAGAAAACTTTTATCTAAAGGAGAATTCTTTTCCCCTTTGGGAATTGATTTTCTCTGCATGACTGAAATTAATCCCCAACCCAGGTGAGTTTCTGCCTGTTCTCTAAACATTTTTTTCAGTATTTATAAGTATTTCTTTTGTCAGAAAAACGTACTTTTTTGTTAGGAAAAAAAAAAATATTAAAACAGGATTGTAATTCAGTGCGGACACTGCTCCTGTGATCATTTATGGCATATTTTCTTTTAAAAAATACATCAAAAATAATGGCAGCATGGTGGCACAGTGGTTAGCACTGTAGCAGCACAGCAAGAATGTTACAGGATCGATTCCACCCCTGACCATTGTGGGTTTGATCCCACCCTTAGACCATCGGTGACCCTTCTGTGTGGAGTTTGCATGTTCTCCCTGTGTCTGTGTAGGTTTACTCCAGGTACTCTGGTTTCCTCCCACAGGCCAAAGACATGCAGGTTAGGTTAGTTGGCATCAACTGGGGATTCTAAAATTGTCCTTAGGTATGAATGTGAGAGTGAGTGGTTGTCTGTCTCGCTGTGTTGGTCCTGCGATGGACTGGCGATCTGTCCAGGGTGTACGCTGCCTCTCGCCCAAAGATGCTGGGATAAGCTCCAGCCCCCCACAACCCGAAAAAGATTAAGTGGTAGACGATGGGTGGATGGATCAAAAATAATTATTTAAATATAACATTCTGTTTATTTTACACACACACACACACACACACACACACACACACACACACACACACACACACACACACAGAGTGGTGAGAAAAAGTGTTTGCGCCCTTCCTGATTTCTCTTTTTTTTTTTTTTTTTGTATATTTGTCACACTTGAATGTTTCAGATCATCAAACAACTTTAACCCCTTGCACTCTGGTCAATTTCCCTAAAAATGCCAAAAAATAACGTGCCCAAAGTAAATCAAAAGCTGTTCTTCAACCCTTTGCAACATCTTCATGTGGTTGGTCTCATTTAAAAGAAAACACTTTGAATTTTTTGGCAAAACAGTCATAATCTCTCTAAGTGCTCCTGCTACTGAGTAACAGTCATCTAAACATAGTGAACTTGAAGAAAATAAATTTCGCCTGGGTGTTTTTTTGGATACAAATGCTTGCAAATAACACACAGCTTCAGATCCAGGCTGGAAAATGCAACAGAAATGTCGAACCAAGTGTTATCCAGCTGAGGTCAAAATTTTGTAACAATACCACAAAAAATGAATATATTACACAGCTTTGTTCTCAGGTTGTTCCCAGGCATTTTTGAACTGTGCCAAATTGTGCCAAATGGCACAGTTTGGAAAAACGTTTATAACTTTTGAATGATTCAATATAGAAGCTTCATCTTGGGCTCTAATGAAAGGTGACACTCGGGGCTGTGTGTGTGTGGTGGTTGTCCCCCCCCCCCCCCGCTACAGAGGACGGACATCGCCTGGTGCACGGGTTTGTGCGCCGCGGTCCGTCATGTGGTGATGACGCACAGTTGTAATTTACCAATCGGTCAAAAGTCATTTTTGATTATAATTTTCAGGGATAAAGAATAATTTAGCTTATAACACTTACCTGTTCACAACAGCAGCGTAGCTGGCGAACTTCTCTTCCTCATTGTCAGACGAACATGACGCTGGTCTGCTTGTTACGGACTTGTGGTTCTGGTCTTGCGACCCGGTCAAACCATAATTCCATTATTGTGGTTTTGCGCTTCCATGATTGCGGTTTTGCCGAACGATTTTTCAAAACAAATAAGAACAGTAGTTAGAAAAAAAGACTGGCGAACGCCTGTATGTCACCCAGCCTTACACAAAACAGCTTTCGAACTTCTGTGCTTCAATTGGCTGGCTGCATTCGCAGCCGTTGGTAGGCGGGTCCTTCTTGCTAGGTTTTCAGTCATTGGTTCTTCAAGGTTTCAGAAACCCAATTCAAGGCTCTTATTAGTCGAATGAGAGGTCAATCACATCTAAACCAATCAAAGCACTCCTTTGGCTTTCTGTTCGCAGCTGCGTCTGTAGTGGAAGAACGGAATTGCAGGTGTTTTTTTTTTTTTTTTCAGTGCCTCCTAGGACGCACAATGTGCTTACTAGGATGCCGAGACGTGCCCGCCTGTGGTACACCGAAGTGCAACAGGTTAAATATTAGATAAAGATAACACAAGTAAACTCAAAATGCAGTTTTTAAATGAAGGTGTTTATTATTATGGAAAAAAATCCAAACCTACATGGCCCTGTGTGAAAAAGTGACTACCCCCTAAACCTAATAACTTGTTGGGCCACTCTTAGCAGCAACAACTGCAGTCAAGCATTTGTGATAACTGGCAATGAGTCTTTTACAGTGCTGTGGAGGAAGTTTGGCCCATTCATCTTTGCAGAATTGCTGTAATTCAGCTATATTGGAGGGTTTTCGAGCATCAACCACCTTTTTAAGGTCATGTCACAGCATTTCAGTTGGATTCAGGTCAGTACCTCCACTCCACTCCAAAGTCTTCATTTTGTTTTTCTTAAGCCATTCAGAGGTGGACTTGCCGGTGTGTTTTGGATCATTGTCTTGCTGCAGAACCCAAGTGCGCTTCAACTTGAGGTCACGAACAGATGGCCGGACATTCTCCTTCAGGATTTTTTGGTAGACAGCAGAATTCATGGTTCCATTTACCACAGCAAGTCTTCCAGATCCTGAAGCAGCAAAACAGCCCCAGACCATCACACTACCTCCACCATATTTTAGTGTTGGAGTGATGTTTCTTTTCTGAAATGCTGTGTTACTTCTACGCCGGCTGTAATGGGACACACACCTTTCAAAATGTTCAACTTTTGTCTCATCAGTCCACGGAGTATTTTTTCCAAAAGTCTTGGGGATCATCAAGATGTTTTGCCAGAAAACGAAAAAGAACTCTGCCATGCAGGCCATTTTTGCCCAGTCTCTTTCTTATGGTGGAGTCATGAACACTGACCTTAACTGAGGCAAGTGAGGTCTGCAGTTCTTTGGATGTTGTTGTGGGGTCTTTTGTGACCTCTTGGATGAGTCGTCGCTGCGTTCTTGGGGTAATTTTGGTCGGTCGGCTACTCCTGGGAAGGTTCACCACTGTTCCATGTTTTCGTCATTTGTGGATAATGACCCTGTGTGGTTGGCTGGAGTCCCAAAGCTTTAGAAATGGCTTTAAAACCTCAATTACTTTGTTTCTCATTTGTTCCCGAATTTCTTTGGATTGCAGCATGATATCTAGCTTTTAAGGATCTTTTGGTCTACTTCACTTTGTCAGGCAGGTCCTATTTAAGTGATTTCTTGATTGAGAACAGGTGTGGCAGTGATCAGGTGTGGGTGTGGCTAGAGAAATTGAACTCAGCTTTCCAAAGATGTGATAAACCACAGTTAATTTATGTTTTAACAGGGTGGGCAATCACTTCTTCTCACAGGGCCATGTAGGTTTGGATTTTTTTTACTCTTAATAATAAACATCTTCATTTAAAAACTGCATTTTGTGTTTACTTGTGTAATCTTTGTCTAATATTTAAATTTGTTTGACTATCTGAAACATTTAAGTGTGACAAACATACAAAAACATGAGAAATCAGGAAGAGGGCAAACACTTTTTCACACCACGACAAAATGTGCTGAAAGCCATAAGATCTTCCTACGAACGACTTGAGTGCTATGAGTTACACATAGGGGTGCCGTACCGCCACCTTACTGCAAAACATTTTCGTAAGATGGCTCTAAGTATGCCGCTGGAAGATCCCAAGGCATCCTTACCAAGAACATAACAACTCTCGGGCCATCGTACGACAGAAAAACACCTCATTTTCTCAAGAATGCAATGGCAGCCGTAAGGAACTACGCCTCCCTCCACGAATGACTGTGAACTCCCAAGTTCTTAGGAACTGGGAGATTCTTATGAAACCATCATTTGTAAGAATCTTTGTGACCGTAGCTTAAGTTATGTACACAGCTAAACAAACATGGCATGGGAAGACAGTAGCCACTTCGTAGTCGGAGTTACCTGAAACCACGATCTAATTGAGTGGAAACAGTTTGGTTTTCAGGCTGTTGCTGTCATGAATCTGGGTTTGGTTGTTCCAAACCCAGTTCTGACTTATTGTTTATTTTTTCCCTATTTTCCATCAGGCGCGTCAGGGAGCTGTTTGGATCGTTCGCTCCCTGACAGCTCGGGCACACCCTCTCCTCCTGTCAAATGCCATCAGCTGTGCTTCATCATGGGTGTTCTCACTCACTCACTCACTCACACACACACACACACACACACACACACACACACACACACACACACACACACACACACACACACACACACACACACACACACACCATTCATTCCCATTCACACACTCATACACGCACTCCTACACACCTGGTTCAGTTATGTTCAGCCCACGCTTCCTCACACCGGCAATCTCTTTCCTCGTTTGCATCAGGATAATAAATGCACTGCGTTTGTGGAAAGAGGTTGTCGGAGCATTCACCCTCATTCGTGGCAGCGTGTTCTTCTATGAATGTTGTACAACTCCCTTTGCGTATTCAGCCTGACATTTACAGACGTCTTATTCCTGGATGTTAGCAGCTGACTCTGCCTCACTTCTTCTTCCACCAGACTGCACGGATAGCCCCGGATGGCTTCAGTTCTGTAAGCTATATTTGCCTTTCTCCCTGTGTCAACGGTAGCTCTGTGGCACTAGGCATTCCTGTCTCCGGGCTGTTGAGCATCCGAGTGGCGCCCTGCATATCTGGTGGCTTAACTCATCATTGCATCTTCCTGTATTTGTGTGGTCTAAGCTGGACTTGTTATTTTCGTGGTTTAAGTTAATAAATGGCACTTTCTACTCTCGCAATTGAGTTTTCCATTCCTTCCCTTGTTCACTGCATTATGGTGCACGAGGGAAGTGAAAAAACCCAGATATACAGAAAAAACCCCAGAGGAGTAGAAGTGTGTTTTTTCTTTTTCTTTCCACGCTTTTTTCTCTTCCTCCCCGAGTGTCAACATGGTGGTTCGGACGGAGAGGGAGTCGGAACAGGAGCTTTGCTCACTGTGCTTCTTGGAGGAAATCTTCTCGTGGACACAGAATCCCAGTTCCTTCCTGACTGTTCGGCAGGCTCGAAATACCGCGAGGAGGGTTATGGAGCGAGATAGTCTCTGGGACCATCCCGAAGGCAATGAAGATTCTCCGGGACATCTTCGCTGTGCCCTGCAAGGAATCGTAGGAGGATTTCCCAGTGCTCAAGCTCCTCGCGGCCAATTCACGCCTATCTCCAGAGACTATGGAGCCCCTCTGCATGGGTGATCCATTGCCCAGTGCGGTGCTCCGCATCCTGGACTATCTTGTTCCCAAGCCACCCGTGAGGAAGAGAAGAAGGAATCCCCGCCGAAGGAAGCGTCCAGCCCCGTCAACGACAGCCCTGCCTCTCCGCTTGGAGCCATGCTCTGCTCCGTCTCTGGAGGAACTGGAGGAACATTGGCGGGCTCTTCTGGAAGAGACGGACCTCATCCTGGAGGTGAAGCCGTGGCTCCTCTTGGAGATGGCCGGGAGATTAAAGGAACTCTCCCCGTGGGAGGGGGAACTGCAGCTTGATGAGGAACGCCAGGAGAGGAGAGAGGATGCTTCAGGGGCTGCTGGGGCCATCCAGTCCCAGGAGAACAGGCAAGTTTTTTCTCATTTAACTTTCACGGTTAATGAATAATCTTGCCTGCCTCCTGGCAAGGAGACTCAGGGTGTACAGTCCCCTGAGTGCTCCGCCCCAGTGGCATATAATGCTCCTGTACCTGACCTCACCAACTCCGTTCTGTGAGCCCCTATGAGCCCTGGGTCCTGGATCCAGGTCACTTGACAGGAGAGGAGCCGGAGGCCCAGGAGGGGCCAGCCCAGGGGCCAGCGGAGAGGTCGTCCTCGGCCGCCACGCCAGAGGAGTTGGATGCGTGGAGGACGGTGCACGGGAGTACCGCAACTGCAGCCACCATCGTGCCTGCTGCGGGGGCCGCCGCAGTGGAGTTATTCCCCGGACCAGACCTCCAGCCAATGGGACCCAGAACATCATCGTCGGAGTCCTGGATGGCGGTAGAGCTTGAGCACAGGCAAGTAATCTCTCCAGTAGTTCATTCGTCAGTGATTGAGAGATCTTGTCTGGCTCTTGGGGAGGAGAGTCGGGTGCAGCTCCCAGCCGCATCTGGACTCCCCTCGCCGGGCTCTGCCGCTGCCGGCGACCCTATCCGCTGCTCCTCTTCTGTCCCCTTCGAGCTCCTTTCTAGGGTCACCGTAGAGGAGCTGCCACTACCTGGATTGCCCACGGACGACGACGTGGGGCTAGCGGTCCCGGAGGAGGTCGACGGGGGAACAGCACCAAGTGAACCGACAATACCTACGCACCCTAACTCGCCGGAGTCCTGGACGGCAGTGGAGCCCGAGTTCAGGAAAGTATGCTCCATTATGTCAATCATGTTTATGTCAATGTCACACTGCCTGACTCATGGTGAGGAGGACCCGGGGCAGCTCACAGTAGCTCTCAGGGCCGCCTCACTGGGCTCTGCCGCTGCCGGCGACCCTGACCCGGTTTCTCTTTCTCCCTCTCCGGGTTTGGAGTCCCCTGACAGTGTTGCCCGAGACCAGCAGATCCCACCAGAGACCTCCGAGGATTGGGGTCAAGCACCAAGGGTCGTGAGGAGCCTCACCTACCCCGCTGAGGAGGCCACCGCGGGAGCAATGAGGTCCCCGATGGGGACCACCGCAGGTGCAACGGTGCTCCAACTGGAGCCCACCACAGGTGCAGCGGAACTCCAGCCGGAGGCCACCATAGGAGCAATGAGGCCCCCGATGGGGACCACTGCAGGTGCAACGGTGCCCCAGCCAGGGTCCACCGTTGGCGCAACAGAGCTCCAGCCGGGGTCCACCGTTGGCGCAGCAGAGCTGCAGCCGGGGCCCACTGTAGGCGCAGCAGAGCTCCAGTCGGGGCCCACCGCGGGTGCAGCCACGTCCCAGACCGGGACCGTCACGGGTGCAGCCACGTCCTAGACCGGGACTGTCACGGGTGCTATGGTCCCCCTGCTCCAAGTTCCGGACGGCAGGGGGACTCCTGTCCCTCGGTTTGGCCACCAAGGTTCCCGAGTGTGTAGGCTGCCTCTCCATTATCCCCTCCAGTTCTGGTGGCTTCACCACGCTGGTCGGCCACCCGAAAGACTTGACCTTCAGGTTGGGTGGCCCATCGGTCCGGGCAGACCACCGGATGCTATGCGGCGGGCCGGCAGTTGGACATGGGCCTTGGGCAGGCCACCCAGTCAGTCACGCCTTGCCATGCTGGGGGCCTGGGACTCTGGCCGACCCCCTGAACTTTGGACTTCTGGGGAGGGGGGTTAATGTCCTAGGTGGGGGGGGGGGTCGTTAGGAGGGGCACTGCTCGTTAGTTGCTTACTATGTGTTGTGTGTTTCACCGGTTGCTTCCCTCTTAACAGGTTTTCCCCCACCTCCCACCCTGGGTTTGTTTGATGATAGGCAGGGTGGGGGTGGGGGGGGTTCCTTGAGGTGTGTTTTTTCTTTTCTTTTTGTTCTTGGCTGATGGTACTGGGGTATCTGGAATCCACCCCTAGAGCGGGGGGTGGGGGGGCTGTCATGAATCTGGGTTTGGTTGTTCCAAAACCAGTTCTGACTTATTGTTTATTTTTGCCCTATTTTCCGTCAGGCGCCTCAAGGAGCTGTTTGGGTCCTTCGCTCCCTGACAGCTCGGGCACGCCCCCTCCTCCTGTCAAGTGCCATCAGCTGTGCTTCATCATGGGTGTTCCCCCACACACACACACACACACACACACACACACACACACACACACACACTCTCTCTCTCTCTCTCTCTCTCTCTCTCTCTCTCTCTCTCTCTCTCTCTCTCTCTCTCTCTCTCTCTCTCTCTCTCTCTCTCTCTCTCTCTCTCTCTCTCCATTCACATTCACATGCTCATACACGCACTCTACACACCTGGTTCAATTATGTTTGGCCCACGCTTCCTCACACCGGCAATCTCTTTCCTCGTTTGCATCAGGATAATAAATTCGCTGCGTTTGTGGAAAGAGATTGTCGGAGCATTCACCCTCATTCGTGGCAGCGTGTTCTTCTATGAATGTTGTACAACTCCCTTTGCGTATTCAGCCTGACATTTACAGACATCTTATTCCTGGATGTTAGCAGCTGACTCAGCCTCATTTCTTCTTCCACCAGACTGCACGGATAGCCCCGGATGGCTTAAGTTCTGTAAGCTATATTTGCCTTTCTCTCTGTGTCAACGGTAGCTCTGTGGCACTCAGCATTCCCGTCTCCGGGCTGTTGAGCATCCGAGTGGCACCCTGCATGGCTGGTGGCTTAACTCATCATTGCATCTTCCTTTATTTGTGTGGTCTAAGCTGGACTTGTTATTTTCGTGGTTTAAGTTAATAAATGGCACTTTCTACTCTCGCAATTGGGTTTTCCATTCCTTCCCTCGTGCACCGCATTATGGCGCACGAGGAATCATGACAGTTGACATGTAACACAAACAAAGCAAAATTGTGCAGATAATCAGCCCCATGAATTTCTTCACACGTTAACAACACTGCTCTGGTGTGAAGTTGCTGGTGTATGGAGTTCTAGCCATATCACCCACCCCATTTTTTAGTGTAGTATTTTGAGCTATGACTGGTAGTTTTGTAGTATGTGTGTAACTATATTCACTTGAATGTACAATCTAGGTAGGTAACATAAGGATGTGGCTCATTTGCATATCACCATTCTTAAACAGTATGTTATATTTGCAGATGTGAGTACAAAACCAGCTAATGTAAATAAAGTACTCAATCTGTATATTTCACCACAAAACTTGAATGCAAATGCCGTGTCTTAATGTTAAAAACAATGAAAAATCCTGTTATGTGCTGTTTTACAAATGTATTTTAGTGATGTTACACAGATACAGCCATGACTTCAATTAAACCGTAATATGACCGTATCACATAACGTGTAGAGATATGAACAAGTGAAACCCAAATTGTAAATACTAACCTTCTCAGTACGGATGACTGCTAAAACCATATAAATTATCGATGCAAATGTTTTTCTCTGCAAGTATGTATATGTCACTAGGTATTTAAAAAAATGCTATGTGAGTAAAACTTATGATGGGAAATTTTCTCTACTTTTGATTCCAGACACGGTGTAATAAAAAAAGGTTAATTTTATTAAAATATCTTCAAACAAAGCCATGTCACAACTTCCTGTACATCATTGTCTCATTCACATCAATATTAATCTTCAGAGTTAATTTTTAATTGTCAGGGAACAGCTTGAGACAAAAGCAAGATATTGTAAAAGCAAACAAAAGCAAGACTAGTAATGTTCACATTCATATCATTCATAGATATTTCTCCCTAGTCAACTTTAACTAGAGTCTATAAATAATGAAAATAATAATAAAGTTAATTACATAATACTTTAGAGAGTCTGGAGTTGGCTGAGTTTATGCAACCATTTTCCTAATGAAGACACATTATAATTGAATAATTAAGTGAAAATAATCCACACAGTAGAAGAGTGAAATCCCCCTTTTCCATTTATGTTAAAGTATTTACAAGAATCTGAAGTTGTTTATTTAGCTGAAATTGAATCTACTGGCATCTGAAAAATAAGATATTCAGAATTTATACATTTAAAGTAAATGGAAACATTAATGTTTGTAGGGCAGCTCAGTAGAATGAGACCCTAATGAGGCAGAAACTAAAACATTCTCCTTCAGATGAGTTACGTGAAGGCTCCAGTATATAACAAACATGCAAAAATTTAGCTACTGGAGCCATGACATAAAGCAATGGATCAGGAAACACATTTATCTCCCACGTAACATAAAAAAATATTGCTTTGTGGTTTACTCAGAAATGTATGAAGACAGTTTCTTAATTACTGTATGCTTTATACTTGTGGCAAAAGTATGTCAAAGAAAAGCCTTTTTCACTGGTTACTGGTTTAAATACGAATCCTTACACAGTATAAATTTGAATATTTATTCAGTTTTTGCCAACAAAGCTTAAAATGAAACATTCTCCTAAACCCACTAATGGGACTTTTGTCATTTTAAGACTGAAGTGTAATCTAAATCTGTTTTTGGCTCTAGTAGAGCAAAGTTAAATCTGTGATGTGTTGTTAAAAACAAAGAAAAAAAAACCCCACAAAGATCTTTTAGACATCTGTGTGCTAGTATTTGGTTATTAAAGTACAAACTTGAAATCCATTAATTGCTTAAATGAGGAAAAATAGCAAAAATAGAATATAACCTGAATTTAAAAATAATTCTGCAAACCATTAAAGTACCAAGGTGTTTCAAAAAGCATTCAAGTGTGAAAACTTTGGGCTACTATAGGGTGCAAGTTATGACTGCAGGTGCGTTTGTTGGTTCAGTGTCCCAGTAAGTTTGTCATTTGTTCGTCTACATCAGGCGTCACTGCAGATTTTCTGTTCCGCTTAATCTCCTCAGCAAGTGTTTGCACTGATCAGCTTAAAGGATTGCTAATTAGAGAAAGCAACTGCTGAAGAGACTGGGTGGAACAGAAAACCTGCAGTGGAATGGCCCTCCATGGCACATAGTTGCCCATCCCTGGTCTAGATAGTTGGGTAGCTGGTCAAAATGAAACAATATATTGGACTGCCAATGTAAAAGGTCATATTAATTGTATCAGTCTGTTATATCCTGGGGAAAATATGCTTTAACCTGCCGGTCCCACGGTCAGTGTCTCACTAGGCTTCTGAAGAAATCTAGTCAAGTTTTGTATTTTGGACAATTTATGAAAATGAAAACTGAGCCTTTAAATTCCTTCCAAAAACCCATCTGAATTAATTATGTATGAATTAGTGTGTGGAAAAAGCATCAAAACTACTAAAATTAAAATTGGGCCTTTTCCTTTATCTTACAGTTAGGTTATTATTTGTAGAAACACAGATTTTAGAAATTATTGCATAAATTAATCCAAACCACATTGAGAACTTTAAACTGACTCTCCATTTTTTTTCATGAATTAAATATGTGACACTCATGTGCAGTGTTAAAACACCCAGTACCGTGCTTCCTCCCAGCCAACAAAAGGCCCTTAGGTAAGTTGAAGAGCTTCAGTTCCATACCTGTAGTCCAGTTAATAGTTTCATTTTGACACAAACTGTTTATTGAACTAAAACATTGACATCACTGGGACCCCAACCCCCACAATCCAGAATGTCACAGTATCCCACAGAAGTCTATGGAGGAAAAACGGTCATAAGGAACAAAGGAAGTATGTTTAAGTTTGAGCCTCCTCAGCGGTATCGTCCAACTGGCAGCACTTTCATACAGGTGAAGTTGTTGGGGTCCTTCGAGAGAACCACTGGGTTGCCATCTAGGCGGACTTCACTGAGGCTTAGTCGTAGATAGTACTGGTCATCGGGCCTGCAAAAGGTGTCTGAGTTGACCTCACTGATGTTGTTGTTCTGAAGGAAATGGAAATGATGCAGAGAATGGGATACGATGGAACATGTACTACAAATAAACAATTTTTAATAAAATCTAAAACTTTCTGATTGAAATTATGATGCAAAGGGAAGATATTAGTATTTATTGTAGTCATTGTATTACTTAATGTTGTGTGAATAAAAGAGAAACCTGTAGGTGTAAGGTGCGGACGCTCTCTGGGATGAATGGAATGGCTTCCAGTTCATTGTCAGCTAGGTACAGATTGACCAGCTTGGTGAGTTTCTAGGAGAAGAAATGGCAGCATACAAAAGAGTAGGTTACGCAGTCAGCTGTGCTAACGCTGCATTATTTGCAACTACTTTGGTAGTAGAAAAGTAGTGTCTGTCAATTAAGCTACATGTAATAACAAGATGGCATCTAGATTGTGGTAAATAATTCTAGCAGTTGCTAGCAAATCCCTTGACTTACCTGACCTTCAATTTCCAGTCAGTTCTGTAATGGGCAGATTAACATGTTTTGTGTTTTTTTTTGTGGTGGAAATCATGTCCTGTACCTTGAAAGCATTTGCTTTGACACCCTTGGTTCTGAGGAAGTTATTGTTGGCATTGAAGGATGTGAGTTTGGCAGGAAGTGATGGAAGTTTAACCAGTCGGTTATCAGCCAGAGACAGTTCCTCCAGCAGGGTGAGCTTGGAGAAAGCCCCATCTTCAATCTCAGAGATCAGGTTCCCCGACAGGTCAATCCGCTTCAGAGTCACTGATTTTAAGAAGAAAAAAAAATCAGATGTTTTAGAAGTCTTACTTTTAGTTATAGCTCCACTGCCCCCTGGGCAATTCTTATGCTATCCCCTTTATCTGAATCTTTGTCTGGTTCCAAGGGAGAATAGCCTAGGGCAGGGGTGTCAAACTGATTCCATGGAGGGCCAAGATCCTGCATGTTTTACCTCCACCCAGTGTCTGCAACTGGTAAATTCACTGAATTTCTTCCCACTGGTGGCTGATTATTGAAAACACCTGTTGAAGCCACTGGGTGGAGGTAAAACATGCAGGGTCTTTGCCCTCCATGGAATCAGTTTGACACCCCTGCCCTAGGGGAATGACCCTGAGGGCAGAAGCCTTAATAGGTAATTAGCCTGATACCTTTGTTTTCTTTGACATCAATTCTGGGATGTTTCAGACATTTTTCATTTCAAAATAACTTTGCATTTTTACATGCTGAATTGTTATTCATAATCTCTTTGCAGCTGATGCCATTGCAAGTACTGAGCTAAATCTAATGAGCTAACATTGACTCATTCTTTTTGTAATTAGTGTGTTTATTTTAATTACCTCTTAGCTATTCCCAGTTCTGAGTTTGAAGTCTTGCCTTGGCCAACATGTCCAAGCAGCAATGGACATTATATTGGATGTGATCTTATTTTTCAAAAAATACAATTCATTATCAGTTAACATTACATTTGATTTGGAAATTATGCCTGATAAGATTTGTGTCTACCATTTCTGTCAGTCAGGTTATTGCAGACATATAGTAACTGCTGACTGGTAGTCACTTTTAGCCTCTTCTTTCGTTCTTCCTTGTGTATATGTATGTGTATATGTATGTATGTATGTATATATGTGTGTGTATAGTACTGAAAAATTTTATTGGATGTATTTATTGTTTTTATCTTGAGAGAAAGCCAAACAGAATTTGACTGTATGATGACAATAAATATTATTTATTCATTCATTCATTCGTTCAATGATTTTGATTAGTCAAATTGCACAAAAAAACGACAGACTTGATTACCATTAAATTTTGTGAAAGCATGAGCCATTATATTTTGGCAGCGCAAGGAATTATTTTTTACTTTCTTTAGCATTGTGAGAGGGGGTGTTGCTTTGATATTTTCGCAAATTTCTTGCTTAATTATGTATGGAACTTGAAGAAGCTCAGGTGTGTTTGAGAGTCACAATGTGCTGTGGATCCATGTATTAGTCAGGATCTGAGATGGAGCAGCACCTTGTGGAAGGGCTGGAAATTGTTTAGGACACTTGTTCCCACAATGTTGGCAGACATACTGTATATGCACTCTGAGCACATTCCAGGTTGACAGTGCATTTATTGGAAACTTGTGTGATAAATCCACAAACTCCTGATAAGTGTTGGTGTCAGACTTACCAATGTCAGCAAAATCTTTGTTGCTGATCTTTTTGATTTTGTTGAAGCGAGCGTACAAGTAGGCAGTTTCTTTAGGCAGTGTAGGAACTGTGGTCATGTCTGGGGTGACTTCCTCACAGTACACTGAGCCAGTCAGACACACACACAGCAGACAGGTGGGAAGGTCTGTAACACATGAAAACCAAGTCTGCTTCAGAATTGTGTTCAGTAAATATCCAAATGACTGGAATTATGCTGGCATGGATTCCATTTTATTTGTTCAGATTGGATCAACAATCGATCTAACAGCTACATCAAATGGTACATTGTGACCAAATACTAATTCCTGAATCCCAGTGTGACCTATTCCTTAATCTTTTTTGTGCCTGACCAACCAATAAAAACCTAAAGATGTTTTTATTATTATTTCATATAGTATATCTAAAAAAATAGTTCTTTTTATGCCAAGAATGTCTATATGGATATTTTGCTAATCAGCCAGTTTCTGGGCTACTCATATTTGTTTTATTTGACACAGTATAACATTTCAGTGAAACACATATTTGTACTTGTGCAGTTTGAAAAAAAAGTCTATAAGATATAGTAAAAGCATTCCTGCAGATGGTGCAAAATTTTGCTCTTAATCTTTTCTTTTCTGGCACTAAAAGGAGATGTTCACTATGAATTTTTTTTTTTTTTTTTTTTTAAAGACTGCTCTTCATCTTTTATCTCCAGTCTCCACAGCTTTTGTGCTTTCAGACTTCCTGTCATAAATAACCTGATATGTTCCATGGATTCAGTCTTGACTGGCTTTCTTTTTTCTTATTATGCTGCTAGCAGTAATATTTTACATACAGTGGTGTGAAAAAGTGTTTTCCCCCTTCCTGATTTCTCTTTTTTTTTTGTATGTTTGTCACACTTAAATGTTTCAGATCGTCAAACAAATTTAAATATTAGGCAAAGATGACACAAGTAAACACAAAATACAATTTTTAAATGAAGGTGTTTATTAAGGGTAAAAAAAAAAAAAAAAAAAAAATCCAAACCTACATGGCCCTGTGTGAAAAAGTGACCCCCCCCCCCCCCCGTTAAAACATAAATTAATTGTGGTTTATCACATCTTTGGAAAGCTGAGTTCAATTTCTCTAGCCACACCCAGGCCGTCGAGGATTAAGATGATTAAGTAAGTACAATGGTCCAGTCAGTCACCTGACCTTAATCCAATTGAAAATTTTGGAACGAACTGAAGATCAGAGTTCATAGAAGACACCCACGGAACTTTCAAGATTTGAAGACAGTTTGGGTGGAAGAACGGGCTGAATCACTCCTGAGCAATGCCTGCGCCTTGTTTCTCCATACAAGTGGCGCTGGAAGCTTTTATTACCAATAAAGGCTTTTCTACTAAATATTAAATGAATTTCACCAAGTGTGTTCAATACTTATTCCCTGTGTTATTCCACTTTATGAAATATAACATGTTTTGGGAACACAGTTGCCTTGATTTCTTTGTATGTATGGATTACTTGGGTTGTTACTGATATCTGGTGAAAATCTCAGGTCAATGGCTCCATCAGAAATATGTTTAATGAGAAAAGTGTTGACGTGTTCAACAATTATTTTCCCCGCTGTATAAAGTATTTGTTCAAGGTTTTGTATTGCCCTTTGACACTCTGTGCTCTTAGAGTCCAACCAAAAACATCAAAAATTATATACAGTATACGTATATTTTTGAGAAAACTCCAGTTTCTTTGCTTTACTTTCCTTAAAGATGCACTCTGGTGGCTATAAATCCCCTATAAAAATAAATCTACATTGTCTAAAATAGGGCTTTGCGATATGGCAAAAAATTCATATCACGATATGTCATCTTATATCACAATAACGATATATATCACAATATACATTTTCTGTAAATTCTACAGTTTAGATAATCATATAAAAAGGACCATTTTTCTACTTGTACAGTTTTCCCTCATAATTTTGCAGTTATAAAATAGTTTTGTAATGTGCATTTGAGACTTCATTCTCATAAATTTCAGGTTTTTTGTCTAAATCATATATGAATAAAAAGTAAACATCAATTAGTTAAATATTTCCTGAGCCAAAAGGGAATAGCAAAAAAAACAAACAAAAAAACCCCCCCAAAACATAAATGTCTGAAAATAAGATTACCCATGGCTGCCATTTACAGATATAAACTAGCTGTTAGTTTAAATCAGTGAAAATTTAAGGGCAGACCTGCAGCCTAAAGATGCCATTCTGGCCTGATTTAACCTGTTTGCTTCTTAGTAAAAATATTTCAGATTAGTCACAATCTGAAAATCAAAGATACAAAAGGTAATGTAATGTAATGAAATACTGTACATCTGATGACTTTATCTTCATTCAGTATAACAACTTGACTAATTAAAATGATTAGAAATCAAATAAATTGGATTAAGAGCCAACTTGCTCCTCTGACCCATTTAAATATATTTATTTACAGTATTTTGCATGTCTGTGCCTCCATCATGCACTTTTGCAGCTTTAATAAAAATTTTTCAGACATAACTAAGAAATTCAGCAGTAATTTAAGCCAAAAAAAAAAAAAACGATCGTCTGTTACATGTTTCCAGTTGGCACAACTTAGCATCGTCATTTAGCATTGTATAATTAGACATGGTGTTAACATTATTTACCTCCTATTAAGACGAGGTTAGCGAACTATCCTGTCTGACGCAGCACGATGAAAAATGGTCTCACATCCCTGCAAACATGAGCAGCAGCTATCTGAACCGGTAGTTAGGAGTTAGCATTAGCAACCACCAGAGTGAAGCATAGCCACCCACCACACCTGTTGTGCTGCGTGCAGTCGCACACTGCGGGGAAGAGACAGGGCACTGACAAGTAGTGGTGAGGTCAGAACTTTACTGAATAAATGGGGGTATGTGCATTTTAAATACGTTATAAATGATATTCTATGAAACGATAGACATTTTTGTATCATTCATTCATTCATTCATTCATCTTCTTCCGCTTAATCCTTTTCGGGTCGCAAGGGGGCTGGAGCCTATCCCAGCATCTTTGGGCGAGAGGCAGGGTACACCCTGGACAGATCGCCAGTCCATCGCAGGGCCAACACAGAGAGACGGACAACCATTCACTCTCACATTCATACCTAAGGACAATTTAGAATCCCCAGTTTGATGCCAATTAACCTAACTTGCATGTTTTTGGCATGTGGGAGGAAACTGGAGAAATCCCGGAGTAAACCTACGCAGACATGGGGAGAACATGCAAACTCCACACAGATCACTGTTGGTCGGGGGCTGGGATCGAACCCAGGATCCCCCGGCAAGGGTGAGTTGCTGTGCTGCTGCAGTGCTAACCACTCTTCTACCGCGCCGCCCCATTTTTTTAAATTTTTTTTTTTTATATCCTCATCCAATATATATCGTCATATCGCACAGCCCTAGTCTAAAATGGTATCTTATGCCCTTTTTTTCTACAAAAAGAACCTTTCATTGTCTTACAGGTTCATGTCAGAATCTTTTCACATACCCCCCCCCCCCAAAAAAGCCAGAATCAGTGCCTAAACCTAAACCACATACCACAAAGCCAATAGTGGCTAGCGCTACATTAGACAGCATAAATCCTGTGATAAAAAGACTTTATCGGTTGAAGGACATGCCCAGTTGTATGCACAGTGGCCCAGGATAATGACTGAAACTTCATTGGATCTTATAAGCAGTTTAATGGTAAAACCCATCTTAATTTGGGTCAGGTTTTTAAAGCAGTTTAAGAAAAATGCTAGCCAGGAGGATAACTTCAGTTAGGCCAGAGAGTCCTGATTGGCTCAACATTACCCACATGCCAGCTTCATACATAGTTATATCACCAAAAACACTCCATCTCAACTTGCCTTTTCTCAGAAGATGGGGCTTAAAGAGCTGATGACACGATTTTGACATTTTTTAGCATGTTGTGTAAACCCAAAGGTCATTGTCAATGATCAATATAATATTTACAACCGCACCTGCATAAACTAGTTGTCATCAAAAAACCGCAGCCGCTGACTGGACTGTGGTGCCACCCACCGAATGAAGGGCGGCACCCCATAACATAAGCGACAGAATGGACTCCAGTGTTGTTGACTGGAATGACAGCAGCTTTGTAGCTCACGGTTTCTCTGGTTTTTTGTTTTAATTTTACGGCTATGCCTTCACGTTGTGTCGCAGGCTTAGATAAACAGCAGGCCATGAAAGACCACATCACACGCTTCAGCTCCAACTGTCATAAGCCTCCTTGTGCGCTCCTCCTGCGCTTTTACGCAGGAGGAGGGGGAGGATTAATGGATTTACTGCAGCTTTGACCTACTTTCTGTGATCGCATGCTGACTCTCAGTAGTCTGGCCACGTCCCCTCTATCATTATCACCAGCTGATTCCCTTCCCGCTGATCATCTTTCCCGGTCCTTGCCCAGGTGCTTCTCATCACACCATCACCAGCAGTGCGTGTACTTTGCAGCTGTTTGCCAGTAACGCACTGCTGGTCCATAGTATTGTAATCTGTGCTTTTAGTCTGCCAGTATTTTCTGCACTCTCACGACATGTTTATCACTCCATGTTCGCTGTGGTTCTCGTGCATCCTTGAAGCGATGTCGGCTCTGGGGTGCACCTGTGGCTAACACGTCTCCTCTCATTTGTTTTCTGGGCGATGCCGGCCCCCGAACGCTATCAGTAAGTGTGTTTGTGTTTTTTGTACATCTTCACATTTTTGGGAATTGTCTGTCGTTCTGTATTAAATGTGCTGTGGTGAACCCTGCACGTAAATCCTTGTTATTTCATCCTCCCTACGCAGCGCAAGGAGGGTTATGATGAATGGATTTACGTGCAGGATTCACCACAGCACATGTATTGAACATAAAGACTGATCCCAAAAGGTGAAGACTTACAAAAATACACAAACAGTAGGCATTCGGGGCCGACATCGCCCAGCAAATGTGGAGAGGAAACGTGTTAACCACGGTTGTACCCCAGAGCCGACATCACTGCAAGGGCGCAACAGAACCACGGCTGTGTGGAGTGGCTAACACGTTGTGATAGTGTTGGCAATATTGGCTCACTGACAACACGGCAGATGATGCACACAAAACATGAACAGCTGACTGTCACTGAGTCTGACTCGCTAGGCACGATGCCTGCTTGGCACGGCTCAAACCTGTACGGTTTGATGCCCCCAGATTCTTCACTGTCATCCCATTCTTCAGAACTATAATCATCTGAAGATTGGACAACACAAACCAATTCCAGACTACATGTGCTGGAACCATTGTCGATGTTTTCTACCGCTTCCATCCTGTGTGTACAATGGGCAGCCAAGTGCTGTGTTCTGTTGATGACGTTACAACATGGTCGTGGGGTTTTCCAGCCACTGACGCAATTGGTGGCGCTCATGAAAACGTCGGATATTCGCGTGAAAAAAAGCCTGTGTGACTTAGAACTGCACAGACCAACCTATTTCGTCATATTGTATTATGTGTTGAAAAATTAGATGAAGTCAAAAGCGTGTCATCAGCACTTTAAGTGAAACTTTACAGCAAAAAACAAAAACGGATATGAGACATTTGTGTGATTTCGCTCTTGATATGCCTTATAAGTCATAAAAACATGTTACAGACATGTTAACACGAAAAAAACCCTCATATTTTTTTAACATAGTGTCACTTTAAACCAAACACAATTTGAGTGTTTTTTGATTTTCTTACGTTTTCTTGTGCAACTATACAAGTCCCAATTCTAATGAAGTTGGGATGCTGTGTAAAATGTAAATAAAAACAAAATACAGTGATTTAAAACTCCTTTTTAACCTATATTCAATTGAATACAATACAAAAACAAGCTATTTAATGTTCAAAAAGATAAACTTTATTTTTTTTTTTTTTCAAATATTCACTCAGTTTGAATTTGATGCTAGCGACACCTTCCAAAAAGCTGAGACAGGGGCACGTTTACCACTGTATTACATCACCTTTCCTTTTAACAACACTCGATAAGCATTTAGGAACTGAGGACACTAACTGTTGAGGTTTTGTAGATGGAATTCTTTCCCATTCTTGCTTGATATGCGACTTCAGTTGCTCAACAGTCCAGGTTCTCAATTGTTGTTATTTTGCACTTCCTAATGTGCCACACATTTTCAATGGGAGACAGGTCTGGACTGCAGGCAGGCCAGTCTAGTACCTGCACTCTTTTACTATGAAGCCACACTGTTGTAACACTTGTAGAATATGGCTTGGCATTATCTTGTTGAAATAAGCAGGGGCGTCCCTGAAAAAAATGTTGCTTGGATTGCTGCATGTGTTGCTCCAAAACCTGTATGTACCATTCGGCATTAATGGTGCCTTCACAGATATGCAAGTTACCCACGCCATGGGCACTAACACACCTCCATACTATCACAGATGCTGGCTTTTGAACTTTGCACTGATTACCATCTGGATAACCCTATTCCTCTTTAGCCCAGAAGACACAACATCCATGATTTCCAAAAACAATTTGAAATGTGGACTTGTTAAACCACAGCACACTTTTTCACTTTGTGTCAGTCCATCTCAGATGAGCTCGGGCCCAGAGCAGCTGGCCGCGTTTCTGGGTGTTGTTAACATGTGGCTTTTGGAGATATGGAGATGTAACATATGGAGTTTTAACTTGCACTTGTAGATGTAGTGACAAACTGTGTTAATTGACAGTGGTTTTCTGAAGTGTTCCTGAGCCCATGTGGCAATATCCTTTACAAAATGATTTCAGTTTTTAATGCAGTGCCACCTGAGGGATTGAAGGTTACAGACTTTCATTGTTGGTTTTTGGCCTTGCTGCTTACATGCAGAAATTTCTCCAGATTCTCTGAATCTTTTGTTGATATTATGGACTGTAGATGAAATCCATAAATGCCTTACAATTGTATGTTAAGAAATGTTCTTAAACTGTTGGACTGTTTTCCCAAGATGTGGGAACAACTGTTTCCCAGTTGTTCACAAAGTGGTGAACCTGTGGCCCCATCCTTGCTTATGAATGATTGAGTCTTTCGGACATGCTCCTTTTATACCCAGTCATGACACTCACCTGTTTCCGATTAACTTGTTCACATGTGGAATGTTCCAAAAAGTTTTTTTTTTTTTTTTTTTTTTTTTAAGCATTCCTCAACTTTCCCAGTCTTTTCTTGCCCCTGTCCCAGTTTTTTTGGAATATCTTGCAGGCATCAACTTCAAAATGAGTGAATATTTGTTAAAAAAAAACAACCCAAAGTTTATCAGTTTGAACATTAAATATCTTGTCTTTGTAGTGTATTCAGTTGAATATAAGTTGAAAAGGATTTGCAAATCATTCTGTTTTTAATTTACGTTTTACGCGTCTCAACTTCATTGTAATTGGGGGTTGTACTATAAATGGTAATACAAAACCCATTCCCTTACCAGAGGCATCTGGGACTGGGCTGTCATCAGCTTCATCAGAAGGAGGCAATGCCCTCTGCAGGAGAAAACACACCCTGTTCATATTTGGGCCAACTTATTGGCTAGAGCAAAACATCAACACTGCCAAGTTTAGGATGTCAGCTTTGCAGTGTGCCAAAATATACTTCAGAATAAATCGTGTGCAAAATTGTAGGTTTATTTTTTGGTATTGTTGCCTTTACTGGACAGATACAGTAAAAAGATTGTCAGGAAATGGTGTGAAGTGCTGGGGAGAGACATGGAAGAAGGATCTCCCAGCCTGGAATTGAACCAGGGTTCACTGTTTTTGAGCAACATGCACCGGATGCCTTACTTTGTTAACAATAGTTTAAAAATGATTAACTCTTCTTTTGTCAGTACAGTTGGACAGCCACCATCATGCTATCTGGGACCTACACCCTCCGTGTTTATTTGGAAAATACTGTTTACATGCTGATGGTGGTTGTAGATGTGTAAAGCTTTTATGATCAAATTCAGTGGTTACTGTTTTGTCTGGAAAAACGGGGAAGGACCGATAGAGTGGCGTTTGCTGAGAACATGAACTTTCTTACACAAATTGTTAATATCAAATAAAGACAGTTGTCGGGAGGCTGAGCGCTGTAATGGTGGGCCGAAAAGAGGCCGCAAGATGTCCGTCCCTTACTCTTATATGCTCGGCATGATGACGTCACCAAACTGTTGCATCATCACGCCGAAGCTGACCAAACATGTGGTTTTGCAACACGACATTGACCCACCCCCCCACCCCCGCAAAAAATGGAACAACACCTACATAACCAAATTAACCCTCCCCAATTTGATACACTGTGAACTCCCAAACTAGCTAGGGCCAGCGGATAGACTACTGCATAGCCCAGCACGGCTGAGTGGTTTATTATGCCACTATTCATTGGCAGCCACACCCTCAGCTAAACAGTCCTTTCATTGAGGAAGGCAGTTCAGTTCAAGGGGCCCTGAGGCGAGCTCATGGTGAATGTGCCCCTGGAGGCGCCAGCTGCAGCAGACCTGGGTACCATCCCGCTGGAGCCACGACACGCTTACCAACAACGTCCCAGCCAGGATCCCACACTAGCTAGGTTGGCTCCAATGCTGCGTCTTGATTCGTGACAGCTGCTCCTACCTTCCGTAGATGGCTGGCTTGCCATCTCGAACACTCAACCATCTGGACGGCGGCTGGTCTCAGCTGTGCGGCGATCTTCATGGGTGTCATGGTGGTGACGATGTTCAGGCCGACTGTGGGTCCGGTCGCTCGGTTCTGTGGACCCGAACCCAGTCCATCACTGCGAGTGGCGCTCTGTTCGGCTGCATTCGGCATTGTGGTTGTGATGGTGTGGCTCTCACGTCTGCTGCGTGGCATCCACCAGGTTGTGGTGCTTCTGCGGCATCCTGTTGGGTCATGGACTCTTCATCCTGCGTCTCAGCAGTGGCTCCTGGAGGCTGATACCAGTCGTGGATTCAGAAGACGTGGTGGTTCTGTTGTGCTTTGTTTGGTCGTGGACTCCTCATCCTGCAGTTCAGCAGCGGCTCCTGGAGGCTGGTGCCGGGCATGGATTCGGAAGTAGTCCGGTTTCTTCTCTCCTTCGCCTGGTGCTGGTTGAGGTCGGGTGATGTGTCGCTGTTGTCGGTGACGGGACACACACTGGGCCATCTTCGGTCACTGGGGTCCCCTTTCTCCACGAACTCACTCTCTTGTGGCTCCACGGCAGCTACTTGAAGCTCATGCCGAGCGAGGATCAGAGATAAGTCCGGTTTGTTCTCCCCCTGTCTTGGGAAGTCTGGTCGTGGCGATATGTTGTTGTCGCCGTTGGCAGAACCTGCGCTGGGTTGATGTGTCCTGGGGTTCCCCATAGACGCGGGCTCCCTCTCCTGCAGCTAAGCAGCGGCTCCCTGAGGCTCATGCTGGGTGAGGAACTGAGGCTAGTCCAATCGCTGCTCTCTCTCCGTGCTATGTTCACTCTCTGTGCTGTGTTCTCCCTCTGCACCGTGTTCACTCTCTGTGCTGTGCTCTTTGGTTAGCTTGTCATGGATTAGCTTGTCTTCTAAGATGAGTTTGTCACTGGGTTGTTGTTCTGTGGTGCTCTGCTGTCCAGCGGCGTCCACCTTGGGGCCCTCCTGAGAAGGTGTGAGGTCGGTGGGCTCAGCAACCAGGGCAACAGTCTGCACCAGCGGAGCTAACTGCGAGGAACACGGATGCAGTCCCGTCAGCCGCAATGCCATCTGAGCCGTCATCTCTAGTAGGAACGCCAATTCCATCACCACTGTCATGTCGTCCGGTTCTAACTCCAGCATTTCCTGTACCCCCGGATCCACGGCATAGCACTTCAGCTGTGGCATTATCGATATGTCCTCTGCGCGTCCGAACTCACACATGCTAGCCAAACAGCAAAGGGCGTCTGTGTACTGTATGGATGACTCGTCCTCTTGCTGTCGGCGCTGGTAGAACACTAACCTCTGGGCCATCACGTCGTTGGATATAACAAAGTAGCGAGCTAGCTGCTTGACTGCCTCAGCAAACGATTCAGTTGGTCCTAGTGCATGGAAAATATGTTGGCCTTCTATGCCCATATTGTGAGCCAGTAGACATTGCTTCCGTACCTTGTCCAGCATGCCTTAGTCCGACACCGCTTCATGGGTCTCAAAAGTATCGAGCCAGCGTGGCCACAGTACAAGCGGCTCACCGAGGTTTTCCAGAAACAGTTGTAGTGGCCTCAAGCACACTTCCATGGTTTACTCTCGTCGCCAATTGTTATGTCTGGAAAAACTGGGAAGGACCGACAGAGAGTGGTGCTTGCTGAGGACACGAACTTTATTACACAAACTGTTAATATCAAATACAGACATTTGTTGGGAGGCTGAGCGCTGTAATGGCGGGCCGAAAAGAGGCCGCAAGATATCCGTCCCTTATTCTTATATGCTCGGCGTGATGATGTCACCAAGCTGTTGCGTCATCATGCCAACACTGACCAAACCTGTTGTTTCACAACACCATAGTTACCAGATGTTAGTCAATACATTTGAGCAGTGCAGTGGCCTCAAAGCCAGAAAGTTCCTGATTCAGCACTGACCCAAACAACATGAAAACTCTGTGGAGTTTGCATGTTGTCTATATGTAGGTGTACACCTGTTTCCTCATAGTTCCTCCATTCTGTAGCCCATAATGTACGGTGTGTATAAGCTAGCAGTTCAAATTGTTTTGAGTTGTTGACTGCTGTTGAGTCTTTTTCTTCCTAAAGTATAAGAACTTTAATCAGTCAAAGATCTTAATTAACACGACCAAAGACTACAAAAGCCACCATATCCTCTGGGTTTGGGACATACAGCAAAAGTGTTGCAAGAAAGCCAAACTACAGTGGTGTGAAAAAATGTTTGCCCCCTTCCTGATTTCTCTTTTTTTTGTGTTTGTCATACTTAAATGTTTCAGATCATCAAACAAATTTAAATATTAGACAAAGAAAACACAAGTAAGCACAAAATGCAGTTTTTAAATGAAGATGTTTATTATTAAGGGTAAAAAAAAAAAAAATCCAAACCTACATGGCCCTGTGTGAAAAAGTGATTGCCGTCCTTGTTAAAACATAAATTAACTGTGGTTTATCACATCTTTGGAAAGCTGAGTTCAATTTCTCTAGCCACACCCAGGCCTGATTACTGCCACACCTATTCTCAATCAAGAAATCACTTAAAGAGGACCTACCTGACAAAGTGAAGTAGACCAAAAGATCCTCAAAAGCTAAGCATCAGCTGCAATCCAACAAAATTCAGGAACAAATGAGAAACAAAGTAATTGAGATCTGTCAGTCTGGAAAAGGTTATAAAGCCATTTCTAAAGCTTTGGGACTCCAGCAAACCACAGTGAGAGCCATTATCCTCAAATGGCAAAAACATGGAACAGTGGTGAACCTTCTCAGGAGCGGCCGGCCGACCAAAATTACCTCAAGAGTGCAGTGACAGCTTATCCAAGAGGTCACAAAAGACCCCACAACAACATCCAAAGAACTGCAGTTCTCACTTGCCTCAGTTAAGATCAGTGTTGATCACTCCACCATAAGAAGTGTTCCAACACGAAAACCACTGCTGAGCAAAAAGAACATAAAGGCTCGTCTCAGTTTTGCCAGAAAACATCTTGATGATCCCCAAGACTTTTGGGATAATACTATGTGGACTGATGAGACAAAAGTTGAACTTTTTGGAAGGTGTGTGTCCCATTACATCCGGTGAAAAACACAGCATTTCAGAAAAGGAACATCGACAGTAAAATATGGTGGTGGTAGTGTGACGGTCTGGGGCTGTTTTGCTGCTTCAGGACCTGGAAGACTTGCTGTAGTAAATGGAACCACAAATTCTGCTGTCTACCAAAAAAATCCTTAAGGAGAATATCCGGCCATCTGTTTGTGACTTCAAGCTGAAGCGCACTTGGGTTCTGCAGCAGGAGAATGATCCAAAACACACCAGCAAGTCCACCTCTGGATGGCTTTAGAAAAACAAAATGAAGACTTGGGAGTGGCCTAGTCAAAGTCCTGACCTGAATCCGATTGAGATGCTGTGGCATGACATTTTTTTTTAAATCACACTGTTTTTTGCTGATGTGTTCTGTTAATACTCACTGTAAACATGAAAGTGAACGCGGTGCAGTGATGCATTTGATTGGTTAGACTGTGCGTTTAAGCGCCACTCAGGGACAAATTTGATTGGTGAAATTGGTGAAAGTTGACAAGGATTGGCCAAAATTGGGGGAAAGTTGCGTTGATTGGACAGAGTTCCAAAGTCGCGCAATAGCTGTGCTGATTGGCTGATTTTGCATGAATTGACGCAATTGTAACATCACAAAATCCTGGAGGGACTGACAAATAAAACGAGTGAGGAAGTCTGTATTTCTAGTCTACTCTGTGGTGATTCTGACTCCTGGTTAGCATGAAAAAAGCTGAACGTAATTCTTTCCCATGCATAATTTCTGAAATCTTTTTTTTTTTTTTTTTTTTTTTTTTTTTACAATTTCACATTGGCAGAGCAGGCTTTGTAAAATTTAAAAAAAAAATAAATCCTTGTTATATTGTGGCACTTTGATGTGGAAACCACTGAGATTCAATTGTACCCTGAGCTGGCCCTGTTTAATACAAATCACAGATGTCCTAATGCATTAAATATTATATGAAAGTTTCAGTCTTCCAGCATAAAGCAACACTTTTTTTTGTCTTAAATTAATGTTGCCATACTAATTTGATTATTATTGGAGTACAATGTGTAATTCAAAATCTGTGGCTATTGCTACATTGTAAATTAACATGTTTACCTTATAAATCTAGCGTAAATAGATGACAATGAAGGCAATAATGAAGGGTACGAGATAAGGCTTTGGAATGTCTGGCACTGGATGAAAAACAGCTGGTCACCAATTAAATTCATTAAAACCAAAGTCACGCTTCAATAGCCATGTTGTCTCCATTCGTCACATTTCATCCCCTCCTCCTCTGTGGATTCTCAGTGGGTTTTTCTTTTCCTGCAAATGCTTCCCTTAGGAGAGTTCAGACCAGAGTTGGGTTTTGGTTTATCCACATATGTTTTGAAGGGGTTAGTGTGGTTTGAAGAGGCTGAGTGTGGTCAGTTCAGACTTGTGTTTTGAGTAAGATTACACAGAAAGGTGTGTGTCTGCACTAGAACCGTGATCTGAATGAATTATCTGTTGGAGGAGGGACTGATATGAAGGCACAGAATGTAGATAAAGTGATTTAACCATAGTGTGGACTGTTCCTTTTTATTTATAGCTAATTATTGATTAGTGCAGTAATACATTGTATTTTTTTAACATAATTTCTTGATTGGCTCAGGTTTTATTTTTTTTAATCTTACAAAATTTAACTGACCTTATGAATATCTTGGTCCTGTGTTTTAATGTTATTTCCTGTAGCAAACTGCAAATTAGATGTAATTTTGTACACTACTTATTTACTTTTACAAAATTAACTGATATTTTAGCAAAAGATCAGTAACTGTCATTAAGTAACACACATCTGACATTCGACTGTATGCAGAACTTGAATTAAAGTGTACTGTCAAATTCTAAAACATTTAAAAAAAAAATGTAATTAAAGAAGTTTAATAAAGGTAATAAAATTCTCACCCTAGCTCTTCTTGACTTCCAATGGTCACTGAAGTATCCATTCATCTGCTTGCCTGGTAGAGATCCCGGTATCATCTGTGAGTCCTGATCAAAACTCCTGGCTGAGGCTGCTGTCAGCCACAGCGCCAGCACACAGGTGAATAAGAGAATCTTCATGTTGTCCAAAGCAGCGCGGTGCCGATTCACAAAAATTGCCTCGCAGCCCAAGTTTGGGTCAGCAGCTGGTCTCCGCCACAAGCCCCTGGTTGGATGTGTCAAATGACTGTATTTAAAGGCTGAACCAGTAGCTTCCAGCAGACTGTTAAAGCAGAGTTTATAGAGTACAGCACTTAACCCTTTCCTGACCACCCACCATCCGTCTGCTGAGGGAGCCAGAGGGAGACACAGGCAAGTTGAACGCACAAGGGCACATATGGAAAAAGGCGCAATCCAATAGAGAATAAAGTGTCCATTTTTCTTCTAAATGTCCCCAAGTGTACAGGAAAAACATATGCACAGTGAAAAATTGCAGTGAAGGCAGAAAAACTGAAAGTTGACAACCAAAGTGTGAGTGGGTTTTGTCAGGAGGAATGTCTGTGGTCTCTGCCCAGCCACTCAGTAATGACTTGAAATAACCAACCCATCTTTCATTAAGCTGAATCAGCATTTTTTTCTTCTTCTCTCACACTGTTATTCTCTCTGCCGTTGGTCAGACAATTCATTTAGCAGCTTTCAGCCAGTCACTGATTATATGCTTGAATATAAGCAGTTACTTTGCAGTAGTCGAATCTGCACTGTTTTCCATAAGTCATTTAATAATTTGAAGGATACTGAACTGTTGAGTAACACTACACCTAACCTGTATCATCAGCCATTCAACCAGTGAAGCAGTAATTTTTAGCTCATTCTGGGAAAGGCCAAATGAGCCAGCACCATGGCATTGCATCCGCCATCCATCCATCTACATTTCAAGGGAATCGTTACTCCTCATGGGTAGTTTCCTCAGTGTTATCAAACTCGCACACAGTCATTTTCATGTTAGTCTCCATCCAAGTTGTGTTCAAGATCAAGGTGACAAGCTATGAGCATGTGCCGTTTCAACTTTCAGTAGACCTAGATGTAGTAGACCTAGAGATGAAGGGTCTTCATGGCTTCACGGTGCTTTCATCAGGCCAGAATGAGCTCCTTCATCATTAATGGCAGGTTATCTTAATGTGAATGCAAAGAAACTGAAATCCATGTGCACACACACGCATGCACGTGCGTGCGTGCACACAAACATGCGCGCACGCGCACACACACACACACACACACACACACACACACACACACACTCACACTCTTTGTCATACAGGACATGTATCGGTGTGAAATGCATCTTTAAAGATGCACTCCGGCGGCTCTGAAGCCACCTCAAAAATAAATGTGTATTGCCTAAAATAGTATATTGTGGCTTTTTATACACAAAAAAAACTTTCATTGCCTTAGAATTGCTTGGAAAGAGCTTTTACATCTTCCACCTACTTAAGTATGCATGGATCTATGAATATTCTAATTGGCTCCACCCATACTCCCGCCGACCAGTAGTGGGACGAAGACGAGGACATTGTACTAGGCTCCAAGAAGGTGATCTAACTTGAGGACGTATCGTTGTAGGTGAACCTGTGGAAGGATCATTCTCGGTGGAGTGGAGAGTTGCTGCCCGGCCCTGTGTGGAGGCTGGAGGGCTCCCTGCCGGTCTCTGGTTGCCCACTCACCTTGGATCTCCCCGGCTTGCTCCAAGTCTCTCCCGCGTAGGAGTGAAGGAGGCGAGTGGGCGCGGGGACTGCTGAGCAGCTGCTTGTTGCTTTGCCGAATGTCTTGCCGGCGAAGCGAGTGGGACTGCCAAACAGCTCACTGGGGTTTGGCGGTCCGGTGCACCCACCTGTTGGCTTGCCTCCTTCACTCCCACGTGGGAGAGACTCTGAGCCTCTGATCCATGAATTGACCAATAAATTTTCTGGTTCAATTAGAACTGGTATTTAAACAGTCCTCTTCATCATGCTGTTCACATTTTGACATCATGAGACCAAGACGACATCTAACAACTGATCAACGGTACCTTGCCATTGTGAGGCTTCGAACAGGATGTTCTCAGATGGAAGTGGCCACTGAGCTTAGTGTCACAGAGTGTCATCAGCAGGTTGCAACAGAGATGCAGAGACTGGAAGAGTCACAGAAAGGCATAGAAGTGAACGTCTTTTGACCACATCCCACACTGATTACTAGGGCTGCAACTAACGATTATTTTGGTAGTTGACTAATCTAACGACTATTTTTTTGATTAGTCGACTAATCGTGATTATTTCTCTGTCACCTATCTCTGTTTCCTGTTGGGGATCTAGTACATATTTTACCTCAACAGCTGTTTAAGCCTGCACACCTGTGAAAATCACCTTGTTGTCAGTCCCTGCTTTAATTTGCACTGTAATATGCACCGTAATATGGTCTTCCTACACCGTTCTCTGTCTCACCTGGAGAAGCCTGGGAGCACTGTGAAGATCATGTTCTTTGATTTCTCCAGTGCTTTCAACACCATCCAACCAGTGATCCTGAAGGACAAACTACTGTGTGCAGGGGTGGACCAGCACCTGTCATCGTGGATCCTGGACTACCTCACAAACCGACCACAGTTTGTGAGAACCCAGAACTGTGTGTCTGACACCACCATCTGCAGTATGGGGGCCCCCCAGGGAGCAGTTCTGGCTCCCTTCCTGTTCACCCTCTATACTGCGGACTTTTCACACAGCACACCACACTGCCACCTACAGAAGTTCTCTGATGACTCTGCGATTGTCGGCCTCATTTCTGATGGAGATGATGAGGAGTACAGAGGACTTATCCAGGACTTCGTGGACTGGTGCCAATGGAACTGTCTCCAGATCAATACGAGGAAAACTAAGGAACTGGTGGTGGACTGCCGCAGGCGAGGACAATCCCCCACAGCACCAGTAAACATACAGGGAACAGACATTGAGATGGTGACCTCTTACAAGTACCTGGGTGTTCACCTGAACACAATAAACTGGACTGGTCACACAACACCCTTCTACAAGAAGGGGCAGCACAGACTGTTCCTCCTGAGGATGCTCAGGTCTTTTGGATTGCAAGGGGCACTCCTGAAGACCTTCTTCAATTCGGTGGTGGTATCAGCCATCACATTTGGAGTGGTCTGCTGGGGCAGGGGCATCATGGCAGCCGACAGGAAGAAACTGAACAGACTGATCAATAAAGCTAGCTCTGTTCTGGGGCGGCACCTCGACCCAGTGGAGGAGATGGGCGAGGGGAGGATGGTGGCTAAGCTGTCATCTCTGCTGGAGTCTGAATCCCAGCACATGCAGGACACGCTGAACGCACTGAGGAGCTTATTTAGCAGTAGGCTGTACCATCCTAGGTGCATGGCGGAGAGGTTCCACAGGTCCTTCCTACCTACGGCTGTCAGACTTTTTAACCTAACCAGGGCTGCTCGTAGAGGTCGTATTGAATGTACAAAACGTAACAACCTTTGCACAATGAATGGTCCCCTCCATCATACAACTAGGACAATATCAGTCATTACTGAGGGTGGCAACACGGCTGATTCAAATACGAAATATATGTCTGGGTACATATTCATATTCTGTGGGGTAACTTAACAGACCGTAATGCTGTCTATACCATCTAGCTGCAATGCTTCTGCGCTGTGTATATATCTGTGTACATATGTATATTCATTTGTTCTTATTATCGTATTAATTATTGCTCTGAGTGTTGCTATCCCTGTGCTGCTGTAATCATGGAATTTCCCCATTTTGGGACTAAAAAAGGCTTATCTTAATATCATATTTCATAAGCAGTTTTCAGAGCTAAATAAAATTACCCATGAAACTGAAGCTCAATAGCATATTGAAATTTATTGTAAGCCAAACAACTGACAAATTGTAAGGTGTAAGGTAAGGTGTAACCTGGATGGAATATGCTGATCATCTTCTTAAAACCCTCATCTTCAATCATGAATAGTAGTCTCATGTCAGTGACAACCATGTTGAGGGTGCTCTCTGTCAAAACTTCTGCAGTTTGAGGAGTGTATGTACCTGTCTTCAGGACAAACTCATCCACACACCTTTGATTATGACTAAAAGACAAAAACAAGAAAGCTGTATTAATTATCACAAGTTTAAGGCTATATATCAGTTTATCACAGAGAGCATAATGCCTAATGTCAATTAGACAATTGATTAAATATTTTACAGCTGATTTACTGATCTGCTCCATCCCACAAACTAACATTAGGTGGAAGTTTTCTATAAGTGCATTTTTTAACAATATAATTCAGAAAGGTAGCCCTTCATATTCAGTATTCACTGCACATAAGAGTGATATTTCAAGCCGTTTGATTTAATTTTGATGATTATGGTTGTATGTTTTTATTTATTAAATTACAAGTTAGGATATTCAGAATGAGGATAATATTCATAATGAGGACTAATATTAACAAAGATGGAAAAAGAGACAGCGACTCCTGTAATTCAGTCATCGGCTGCATGGTGGCGCAGTGGTTTAGCACTGTGGCAGCACAGTTTATCCTCGGCCAGGGGATCGCGGGGATCGTGAGATCGTGGGTTCGATCCCAGCCCCCGACCAACAGTGAGCTGTGTGGAGTTTAGATGTTCTCCCCGTGTTGTGTGGGTTTACTCCGGGATTTCTCCGGTTTCCTCCCACATACCAAAACATGTAGGTTTAGGGCGCTCGCGCACGCAGCGACCAGCAGCCGGTGGCTTGTCACCAGACTGCAAACCAAATCTACCTACGGGTACAAATAAGTAACAAAAAAAAAAAAAAAAAATTCAACATGCTAGCCAGGACAACTCAGCCCCTCAGTAACCAGAGCTTATTGTCAAACAGGTAAGCTAACATAAACAACACATACTAACAGTATTGTCATTTTTCTAAAGCTTGAAACAGTTGGCCATTGAAAATAAGCAGCGCTAACTTTCTTTACTCACCAAAACTTGCCAAGCAGAAACAGCCGTTAATGTCGCGGCTCCTGAGTGTCATCGTTTCAGATGTTTAACACTGTAGTGCTGCCAGGAAAGGCCTGCCTTGCAAAGTCTGCATTTTACTTGTTTCGTTTCTTTGTTTTCTGTGAAATGTTCCCATACTTCAGAAAGTTTGTGTCTGCTTTTTTCTAAGCTCCATTTTGTCTTGTTTATCTTTTCGCTTCACCATGCTGTGCTCCTCTTTTTTGCTGGAAATTGTTCATGCATGCCGGACAACAGAGGCACTATTGCCCGCAGCAGTTCTGGTCGTGCATTGCAGTTACACCTGAACATTTCGATGGCATGCATATAAACTTTAAAATTAAATTATTTGTTGACAATGAAAATCTGCATCAATAAATTTTTATTATTGACGACGTCAACTAATCGTTTCAGCCCTGCTGATGACCGCGTCATTGTGAACAGTGCCCTGCGGAACCGGATGATGAATGCTACTCAACTCCAGGGACATTTAAGAGAGGTGAGAGGCACCCAAGTGTCACGTCAGACCATTTGAAACCGTTTATATCAGCGTGGTCTGGATGCTAGATAACCTGCTAGGGTGCCTGACCACACCAGTAGGCACAGGTGTCATTGTCTTGCGTGGGCCAGGCAGCATTTACGCTGCAAAAAGGACTAATGGGCTTCAGTGCTGTTCTCTGAAGAAAGTCGATTCACGTTGAGCAGAAATGATGGCCGCCAACGATGTTGGAGACGCCAAGGAGAGCGCTATGCATTAGCCACTGTTGTCACCAGACGAGCCTTTGGTGGTGGTGGTGTTACAGTCTGGGCAGGTGTGTCTAGTCAATACAGAACTGTCCTACACCTTGTGAATGGTACAGTGACAAGCCGATGCTACCTGAATAACATCATTAATCCAGTCGTTGTGCCCCTGCATGAACAACACAGGCCTAATTTCATCTTCATGGATGCCAATGCTCCAGCTCATCAAGGTCACATCATTAGGGGACGGCTGCTGGAGGCTGGGGTTGCATTGCGGCTTGCCATGAGCAGAAACGGAGCCCCTTGGGTTGCCTCTCCCTGCCTCTCCATGGCACACAGGGATAATGGAACAAGCGGAGAGTTTATTGTCACCAGACGAGCCTTTGGTGGTGGTGGTGGTGGTGTTACAGTCTGGGCAGGTGTGTCTAGTCAATACAGAACTGTCCTACACCTTGTGAATAGTACAGTGACAAGCTGATGCTACCTGAATAACATAATTAATCCAGTCGTTGTGCCCCTGCATGAACAACACAGGCCTAATTTCATCTTCATGGATGCCAATGCTCCAGCTCATCAAGGTCACATCATTAGGGGACGGCTGCTGGAGGCTGGGGTTGCATTGCGGCTCGCCATGAGCAGAAACGGAGCCCCTTGGGTTGCCTCTCCCTGCCTCTCCATGGCACACAGGGATAATGGAACAAGCGGAGAGTTTATTTAAGACTTTGTACAGTTTTTTATATGCAGAGACTGGTCTTCGCCCACCTGAGGCCACAGGTGAAGATGTGGCTGGACCCTCTGCAGTTTGCATATCAGCCCCATTTAAGAGTTGAAGACACTGTCATCTACCTGCTGCAATGAACCCATTTGCACCTGAATGGCGGAGAAGACACTGTGAGAATCACATTTTTTGATTTCTCCAGTGCCTTTAACCGTTTGAGTGTGACTGTCACCAAACTGTGACATAACCCCTAGTGGTCAACAGTGGTAAAGATTTTTTTAAGAAGCTCGTCAGATCAGATGTCAGAATTTTCCAAGGTTATAACTATAAAGTGGTAAGAGATAATGGCTTACTGTCAATTAGAAAGATGTAAAATATGATCCAAAGTTTCAGATAGGAGTGAATTTATGCATCTAATTTGCATAATGCCACAGCAGCTATATTGAATTACATAACTCAGTCAAAAGCGGACTTTGGACATATTTACACAAAGAATGGTTCAGTCTTTTAACGCTGTTTTTTTGTACAGGGGTACGTTGTCATCTTATCTTTAAAGTATATGAACAAGAAAATCAGTACAATGTAAAGAAACAAAGAAATTCGTCACTTACCGGTGGCGAAGGGGACTCGCTCGCTGGAGTGCGCGGTCCGTTTTCGTCCATCATGGTCATTATTTTCCATTCTGTCGGTCATTTGCGCTCTCTCCCACATCTAGACACTTTTATGATTATCCCACGTCAATTCCATTTGTATACCCCGGCAATTTTTCGAGTATGAAGCAGTTTTATGTGACAGTACATGACGGTGCATGGCAGCCATATTTGCTTTCTGGGCTGAAAGAAGGAAAACGGGAAAAGGAAATAAGGATTTCTTCTTCTTTGGTGTATTACGTGTCATCTATGAGTCCTTCAACGCGTGCCTACCACCTTCTGAACTGACACGATCAGTATAAGTCGTCAGTGTAGCTGGGGAGTGAAAGGGATGTCAGAATCAGTTGACAGGCGCAGCGCCACACTCTGCCACTAGGGGCACGCGGAATCTCACACTCAAAGGGTTAATACCATCCAGCCACTGCTGCTGGGTGAGAAGCTGCGGGTGACGGGGGTCGACAGCTCTGTGATCTCCTGGATTACTAACTACCTGACAGGCAGGCCACAGTTTGTCCAGCTGGGCAGAGTCTTGTCTGATGTGGTGGTTAGTGATACAGGAGCTCCTCAGGGGACTGTGCTTTCTGCTTTTATCTTCACCTTATACACCATTGACTTTCAGTACAATTCAGAGTCATGCCACCTGCAGAAATTCTCTGACTCGGCTGTTGTTGGATGTATAAGAGGGGGAGAGGAGGGAGAGTACAGGGCACTGGTAGACAGATTTGTTTAGTGGACCAAGCAGAATCACCTGAGGCTGAATGTTGACAAGACCAGAGAGATGGTGAGTGACTTCAGGAAGAAGAGGACGCCTACACAGCCATTGCGGATTGAGGAGAGGATGTGGAGGTAGTGGAGGACTACAAATACCTGGGTGTCGTGATCACTAATGGACTGGACTGGAAATCTAACACCAATGCTGTGTACAAGAAAGGGATGAGCATACTACTTTCTGAGGAAGCTGAGATCCTTCAACGTGTGCAACAGGATGCTGGATCTTTTCTACCAGACTGTTGTTGCCAGCGCCATCTTCTTTCTGCTGTCTCTTGGATAGCAGAATCAGAGGCAGCGACACTAACAGACTTGACAAGATTATCAAGAAGGCTGACTCTGTAATTACGCTCAGGCTGGAGACTTGAGAATGTGGTGGAGAGGAGGACACTGAACAAACTGTTATCCATCATGGATAACCCTGATCACCACCTCCACCACACACTGGACAGTCAGTGGAACACTTTCTCCAGCAGACTGCTACAGCTCTGCTGCCGAACGGTCAGGTAGAGGAAATTTTTCCTGCCATATGCCATTTCACTGTACAATAACTCACTCTAATGTTGAATCTTGGTCATAACACTGCTGCCATACTGCACCTTATGGTATAATTGGTACCTCACATTTCACCCTGCACCCGATAGTCCTGCATTGTACAGCTAGTATGATCCATGTGTCTATACGAGTCATCATCTATTCATCTTAGAGGTGGTCTGCAATGTATATAAAGTTATCTAGCCAGTTTTGCCTTCCCTGGGTAATTTCTTTTCTATTGTGCTGTGTGTGTTTCTGTCGTTTTGGTCATCTACTGTTTTCTATTGTGCTGTGTGTGTTTCTGTCGTTTTGGTCATCTACTGTGTCATGCTATTGTTACACTGTAATTTCCCAGTTTGGGATCAGTAAAGTACATCTATTTATCTATCAGGAGCTGACTGGGCTGATCCAACATGTTACCCCTGAGCTGTGAATGTTTGTCTTAAAAATGAATGAAATGATGCATCACTGGTGGACAGGGATGTTTAGTTTTAGTGATCAATAGGATATGACGGGTCACTGCTAGGTTCTATTGGCAGCCTCTGATCTCGGTTTGAGAAAATAAAACTTTAATTAAGCTAAATAATGTCTAAGAATGAAATGCAGTCAAGCGCTGTTACATGAGAGAGGATTCCAGTGGAGGTGAGTAGAATTTATAGAAAGCAGTAATCAAAAAACGGGATTGACAATTAAACTGGATTCATGCTGCACCTCTGCTGTCAACGTACGTGTAACCGGTAACCTCGTCTGACGAAATTTACGTCATTGTCTCCTCTCCACTATTGTCCGCAGTGCTCGACTGCGGATGACCGCGTGCAGCCCAAATTTTATGACCGCGCTGCCTGCTCACGACCTGAACACATTGACAGTGCATGCGCAAGACTGAACGTCCCATTCACGAGGTGGCGATATTGACACAGCATACAAAGAAAGTAGACGAAAAAGACAATGAGAAAGTGGAAGACGAAAATAAAAGCATACATGAATCATGCATACATACTTTGTTACAGCAGTGGCAGCAGCATCTTTGTGGAAAAGGAGTGAAAACCGGGAAGTCAAGCAGCAGAAAGCAAACAGTGTTTCTTTGTTGGTGAAAATCCTGGTGCATCAGTGCATTGGCGCTACCTATTGGACGGGAGTGAAACTACAAATGATGGTTGTGCACATGCATCAATCGCTTGGCCTGAGTAGATGAAAAATTGAGTTTGTACAGCGCTGCGTGCGTGCCGGGCTCTTCCAAAGCACATGTGGATCAAAACAGACTAGAGGGGAAATGCAACATGAATAAGGCTTTAAGCTAACACTAAGTGGCATTTCCATCACCTCCTACTGGCTGAGATGAGCTATATCAGGTTATAATGATTGCCTCCGACTGCCTAGTACGCTAATGCCAACCGTTCTATATAGCATCAAAGCGAAAATATCACAAGTCAGAATGACACGAGATATATGATTGACTGTGGATTAGTGAACCAGGTGGAAACAGGGATGTCTATTAAGTGACTGTAATCTGAAGAAAATAAAAATATAAACCACGCTTGGTGCGAGCTTCCCAGGTTAAAGCTAGTACCACTGTTGGCTGGTAAGCTAATGCCTTTGGCTCCTTGCCTGTCTATATGACAGACAGTTAGGCTGGCCAATAATAGAGCAGTGGGCAGGTTTCAAGATTACCTTTTAGGGATGTTTCCAAATTTTTAATGTACAGGAATAACCCCGGAAGAGTCAAAAACATTTTCTGAAGAGGAAACCAGAGAAAAATGAAATAAAGGCTGTGTTTTTTTTAAGAGACGTGAGTGTTTTGTCATTTTTTTGATCACGCAACCAACAGACACATTTCAGACGGTTAAAACCTACAAACACAATTTTTCAGTCAATGACCCCTTTAAGTTCATAAGTAAAGTTTTTTTGTAGTAAAGTAAAGAAAGTATGCGGTATGCAAAGTCAAGGAATCAGCTGAAATCCGTAAGTTGTTAGATAGTTCTACTTTTTATCTATAGAGTTTAATGCCAGCCATGTAGGTACTTTATGAGTGACGATAAAAAAAGTGTTTGGTTTTTGTTTTGTTTTTTTGTTACCAAGATGTCATACAGGAAACATCTCATGATGGATAAAAGCCAAGAGCCTCTCCTAAGACCTCTACAACTGAATTGCTGCAAAACATATTGATGGATTTGGTAACAGACTTGCGAATATACGTACTTGTGAGGGTGACAACAACACTGTTGATTCAAATACGAAATATACTGTCTGGGTACATATTGATATTCTGCAGAGTAACTTAACACACCGTAATGCACTTTATACCATCTAGTTGCAATGCTCCTGCACTGTGTATATATCTGTGTACATATGTATATTCATTTACTGCTTTTGGCTAACCAGTTCTTATCTTATTAACTATTGCTCTGAGTGCTGCTATCCCTTTGCTGCTGTAATCCTGGAATTTCCCCCATTGTGGGACTAATAAATGCTTATCACTTCAGAATTTTCTAGTAAGCACCATGAGGGCCATTATCTGAAAGTGTAAGGAACATCACTTGGTCATGAAACCGAATATGTGCAGGATCCCCTCACAAGATATCTGACCAGGGAATCAGAAGAATAGTCAGAAGAGAAACCCAACAGCCAAGGGCAACTAGGAAATGGTTCCAGAAAGACTTGGAGGCAGCAGGTACAGTTGTGACAGAGGAAAAAATAGGCAATGCACTCCACCATGCTCACCTTGCAAGACTCTTACAAATGAAAATACACATTAAGGCTCTTTTAAAGTTTACTGAGGAACGTTTGCACAAGTCTATGAAATACAAGGAGAATGCAGCGTGGTCAGATGAGATGAAAATAGAACTTTTTTTTGCTGTCGTGCTACACACCATGTTTAGAGAAGTGGCACTGCACATCACCCCAAAAATGCAACTCCACCAGTGAAGTTTGGAGGTGGAAGCATCATGAGCAGGCTTCATATAAATAAAGGAACAATGAATAGAGCCATGTACTGGAGCATTCATGAAAATAATCTGCTGCCATCCACTAGGATGAGGAGTATAAGTCTAGGGTGGACCTTTCAGCAGGACAATGACCCCAAACACACAGAGAAGGAAACTCTCAATTAGTTTGTAACAAAGAAAATCAAGTTATTGGAATTATCCTGTCAATCACCTGATTTAAATCCAATTGAGAAATTGTGGAAAGAGCCAAAGATCATGATTCACAAGAAAGCCGCCAGAATCTTCATGATTTTAATGTCAGTCTTTCAGGAGAATGGGCCAAACTCCCATCCAAGCACTACGGGACATTAGTTTCATTATACAGGAAGGGTTTTGAAGCTGTCATTGCAAACAAAGACTTCTCTGCTAAGTGTTAAATAAATTTCATTTGCTATGTCCAATAATTTTTTGCACATTTCATTCCACTTTATTACACATAACTTTTTGTCTTAAATGTTTTTGATTTTTTTATCTGTGTAGATTACTTGAGTTAATACCAAAGTCTGGTGAAAATTTCATGCAAGTACCATTATTGGAAAAATATGTACTGGGGGAAAAAAATAAAAACCCAATGCATTCAGTACTTACAGTATTTCTCCTGCTGTAATACCAATAGAGGGGATGCATTGGAACAGAATTCTTGGCAGTTACAGGAAAGTAACAATAGCAACACAGCACTGTGGGGCAATCACACGTGACAGCTTTATTTTGTATGCAGCAAAACATAAAAATCATGCAAAATTTTAGTTGTTAATATGAAACCATTTACTTGACTGTAGTGATGTATGTGTAAAGGCCAAGGAGCACATGGTAAATGAAGAACTGATTCAGAGCCTTTATTTATTTAATTTTTTGCCAATTAATACAAGATGGAATGATAAAATTAGCTCTCCACAATGCAAGCAGGTACTCTGTGTACAGCTTTGATTAATATTGTATGTATTGTATATTTTGTGTTTTAATGCATCCCCCCTAATGCTGCCCTCATTTTTGTCAGTGTGTTTTTTAACTGCCATGAGTTTGGTTCGGTGACATCATACGCATACCTTCTATACTCCACCATTTATTTTGTCATTTTTAAGTCCTATCTTAACTTTATGGAAAAATAATTACGGAGAATGTAGTTATCCAAGTTCACTCACATTTAGTGGCTAAGTTTGGAGCTGTTGCCCTCTATTCTTTCTAAAGTAAACAGGGAAGTTTAGACCTCAGAGGGAGTTCCTGCCCCCAGTAAAGTAGTTGAAGTATGTGTAGGTCATTTAAATTAACTACAGTGGTACCTCTACTTACGAATTTAATTCGTTCCGGAAGAATTCTCGTAACGTGAAAAATTCGTAAGTAGAGGCGCGTTTTACATGTAAATGCCGTAATCCGTTCCAAGCCCCCAAAATTCGGGCATAAATTTTTTATAAATCGTAAAAACGCATCAAAACATGTAACAAATACATGTTACAATTAGATTACTGCACAATAAACATAAAATGAGAGTTTAAAATAAGAGAAAGAATAATAAAAGAGAATAATAAAAGAGAAAGAATAATAAAAATTATGTTCATTTACCCTTTAACTGCTATCGCCGTCGACGTCGTCGACGTTTGCCTTCTTTGGTTCATGTTCTGATCCAAGGACGTTTGCTTTTGTCGGCTTGTAAGTGCTTCGTTTTGTTTTAATACCGTGCTGATCGTTGATGTATTACGGCCATATTCTTTGGCGAGATCAACCAAACGCATCCAAACGCAAGATGCATCCCCTTTTCATACCTTTCGATTATCTCCTTTTTTTGTTTGTATGGACAAAAAAACTCTCTTCTTTTCTCCTTTTCCACTTATCTCCGTCACTTTCTTGGGGCCCATAGCGAATAAATGTTAATTCTGTACTGTACACACACGTAAAACTTTCACCTTGTTCTTAATAAAGTTTTGGGGAAAAAAAAAAAAAAAACTTCGTGGCCAATGGGATACCAGGAAGATGCTAGGCGATAGCCAATGGCAGAGCAGCTACAGGTATGTTTACGTTCGGTAAACTACGGAAGCTGCGAGGAGCGCGTACTTTTTTGCCTTTCGTATCCTGAAATTTCGTTCGTAACTAGAGGCAATATTTTCCCGTTGAGGCGTCTCGTAACCTGAAAATTCCGTAAGTAGAGACGTTCGTAAGTAGAGGTACCACTGTACTAATAAAAATGCTTGTTTGCCAGCCAATAAAACTTCAGAAGAAATGTAAAGCCAGCCATGTTAGGACTGAAAGAAAAAGCTCACAACAGTTCAAGACCCAAACATTTGTCCCCGAAGAGATTGTGAGAACATGATCATTGTAGCTTAACTTTTCATCCCTTTATTTAATAGGTCTTGTTTGTTTTAAAAAGAATCAAATCCCCTTCTTAAGTAATGGGGCACTTTCATACACACTTATCTAACAGCTAATAAAATAAACATAAGAAATGACAGAAATGAATCAAAAACCAGGGAAAAATGTTAGAAGTTTCCAAAGCAGAAAGGCCAAGAAATAAAACGAAAGAGACTAAGTTCACTGAGTATATTTAGCAGCTGTTGTTATTGGATTTGTTTCAAATCAGAAACATTGGGCTCTTCCAGCAGCATTTTTTACAAAATTCTTGAGAATTTTTTATTATCATCCCTTGACTCTGTGGAATAAGAGTGACAGATAGCATGCAGAAAAGCAAAAACTTGAAGTTAAACATCAAAATAGTAAAATAGAAAACATGTGATTTCTTCGGTCTTTGAAAGAGGAAGAAAAAGAAGGCGGCCCAGATATAAACATCCATGGAACATGAGCCCAGGCTGTTACAGGTGTGTTAGCAATTATGAACACCTTTAAACTTTTATAACTCTGGGAAACAGGCCAGCAACTGAAGAATGTTTTTACTATCACTAAGTTTATATTCCAGAGTACTGGCTATCGGGGTATTTCACAGGTTTTTGCTTCCCAATAAAGCAAGTTAGTTTGGAAAGCCACCCACACTATCCTAAATATGCATTATTCCTCTCACATTGGACTGTTCAGTGAGTTTTTGAGCACTAGTGAATGTTTTTAAAGCTTCAAACTTTAACTTCTCTGATTTAGACACAAAACAGCAAAGGATATACAGCAGGGAAAATAAGTATTGAGCACGTCAACATTTTTCTCATTAAACATATTTCTGATGGAGCCATTGAGCTGAGATTTTCACCAGTTATCATTAACAACCCAAGTAATCCATACATACAAAGAAATCAAGACAACTATGTTGACAAAACAAATTCTATTTAATAAAGTGGAATGACACAAGGAATAAATATTGAACACACTTGGTGAAATTCATTTACTATTTAGTAGAAAAGCCTTTGTTGTAATAACAGCTTCTAGACACCTCCTGTATGGAGAAACTAGGTGCAGGCATTGGTCAGGAGTGATTTTAGCCCATTCTTCCACACAAACTATCTTCAAATCTTGAAGGTTCCGTGGGTGTCTTCTATGAAGTCTGATCTTTAGTTTGTTCCATAGATTTTCAATTGAATTCAGGTCAGGTGATGACTGGGACATTCTAGCAGCTGTATTTTCCTTCTCTGGAGCCAGATGAGAGTTTCTTTGGCTGGATGTTTGGGATCATTGTCTTCCTGAAATGTCCACCCTCATTTCATCTTCAGCATCTTGGCAGATGGCAACAGATTCTTATCAAGGATGTCTCTGTACATTTGTCCATTCATCTTTCCTTCAATTACGTGAAGTCTGCCTGTACCATGTGCTGAAAAACACCCCCACACCATGATGCTCCCACCTCCAAACTTCACTGTTGGTATGGTGTTTTGGGGCTGATGTGCAGTGCCATTTCTCCTCCAAACATGCTGTGTGTAGTGGCATCCAAAAAGTTCAATTTGGGTCTCATCTGACCAGACTGTATTCTCCCAGTAAATGACTGGCTTGCCCAAATGTTGTGCTGCAAACTTTAAACAAGCTTCAACATGCTTTTTCTTCAGCAATGGAGTCTTGCGAGGTGAGCGAGCATAGAACCCATGTTGGTTAAGTGCATTACTTACAGTTTTCTTTGAAACAGGAGTACCTGCTAACTCCAGGGGCCTCATGTACAAAGGGTACTTAAGCACAAAAACATGGCGTAAGTCCTTTTCCACGGAAAATTTCAGATGTATCAAGATTGAAATGACCATGGAAATATGTGCAGCCCCACGGCAACTTCATGGCTGGCGTATGTACGTTTCTACTGTTATTGGTCTGTTGGCGACACTTAGAGGTGCAAGTGACGAGCAAGTGTCGAGCAAGTGACTTTCTTTTTTTGCTGATTAAACTACAGTTTCACAGCATTCTACCAAGCCCCCAGTTGCCTCTGTGTGTACAGTAGTTACATCAATAAACACGTGTAAAGTTTGAAATGCAACAGTCTCACCCTTTTCCCCAGTGCACTTCATTCATTTACAATAGTGTGTGTAATCCATGTAAGTTGTATATAACTATAAAGGATGAGCTTTGCATTTTGGACATAAAATATGTACTTGTCGAGTCTAATATGATCTGCTTTCAACTGACAGGTGACCGTGGCTACCCGCTAAATAGGTTCATATTGTCTACTTTTTCGTGACCGTTTTCCTTTAATTCAAACAGCTGATCACAAATCACAGCAATCAGCTGATGCTTCTGAGGACAACTGCAGATGTCAGTCGAAACATGTCAATGTTAAATAAACATCTCCTTCTCATCCCTGTCTGAAAGGAAAACGGTAAACTAACCTTATACGGCTTTGACCAGGCTATAGAATTACCTGTATCCAGCACTAATGCCGGAGGACAGCATGCCAAACATTTTTTTTTGATTGATTGATTCATTGTTTAAAATAACATTGTATAAAAGATACAACATATATTTAAAAACAATGGGACGACACAAGAAAGTGTGCAAACTTATTTCCATTGTGGTCCCTAACAACAAAACATTTATACGTGCCTCTACCTCATTCGGGAGCGCCTCCGACTCACAGTCTATGAAATTCCATTAAATCCATTATTTTTGTTCGTGGATACAGGAGAATCAAATGTGCAGCGCTTGTATACAGTGGGGCAAAAAAATATTTAGTCAGCCACCAATTGTGCAGGTTCTCCCACTTAAAAGATGAGAGAGGCCTCCAATTTTCATCATAGGTATACCTCAACTATGAGAGACAAAATGAGAAAAAAAAAATCCAGAAAATCACATTGAAGGATTTTTAATGAATTAATTGGTAAATTCCTCGGTAAAATAAGTATTTGGTCACCTACAAACAAGCAAGATTTCTGGCTCTCACAGACCTGTATCTTCTTCTTTAAGAGGCTCCTCTGTCCTCCACTCGTTACCTGTATTAATGGCACATGTTTGAACTCGTTATCGGTATAAAAGACACCTGTCCACAACCTCAAACAGTCAGACTCCAAACTCCACTATGGCCAAGACCAAAGAGCTGTCAAAGGACACCAGAAACAAAATTGTAGACCTGCACCAGGCTGGGAAGACTGAATCTGCAATAGGTAAGCAGCTTGGTGTGAAGAAATCAACTGTGGGAGCAATTATTACAAAATGGAAGACATACAAAATGGGGACGGCAGTGGCTCAGGAGGTAGAGCAGGTCGTCCAATAACCACATGGTTGGCAGTTGGCGGTTCGAATCCCGCTCTCCCCAGATATCCTGCCGTTGTGTTGCTGGGCAAGACACTTCACCCCAATTGCTCCTGGTGGATCTGGAAGCGCCATGTTAGGCAGCATGCCACCATCAGTGTGTGAATGTGTGTGTGAATGGGGGAATAGCAGGATCTGTAAAGCGCTTTGGTCATCAAGAGATGAGAATAAAAAGCGCTATATAAGTGAGTGCCATTTACTATTTACCATACAAGACCACTGATAATCTCCCTCGATCTGGGGCTCCACGCAAGATCTCACCCTGTAGGGTCAAAATGATCACGAGAACGGTGAGCAAAAATCCCAGAACCACACGGGGGGACCTAGTGAATGACCTGCAGAGAGCTGGGACCAAAGTAACAAAGGCTACCATCAGTAACACACTACGCCGCTAGGGACTCCAATCCTGCAGTGCCAGACGTGTTCCCCTGCTTAAGCCAGTGCACGTCCAGGCCCGTCTGAAGTTTGCTAGAGAGCATTTGGATGATCCAGAAGAGGATTGGGAGAATGTCATATGGTCAGATGAAACCAAAACAGAACTTTTTGGTAAAAACTCAACTTGTCGTGTTTGGAGGAGAAAGAACACCATACCTACTGTGAAGCATGGTGGTGGAAACATCATACTTTGGGGCTGGTTTTCTGCAAAGGGACCAGGACGACTGATCCGTGTAAAGGAAAGAATGAATGGGGCCATGTATCATGAGATTTTGAGTGAAAACCTCCTTCCATCATCAAGGGCATTGAAGATGAAACGGGGCTGGGTCTTTCAGCATGACAATGATCCCAAACACACCGCCCGGGCAATGAAGGAGTGGCTTCCTAAGAAGCATTTCAAGGTCCTGGAGTGGCCTAGCCAGTCTCCAGATCTCAACCCCATAGAAAATCTTTGGAGGGAGTTGAAAGTCCGTGTTGCCCAGCGATAGCCCCAAAACATCACTGCTCTAGAGGAGATCTGCATGGAGGAATGGGCCATAATACCAGCAACAGTGTGTGAAAACCTTGTGAAGACTTACAGAAAACGTTTGACCTCTGTCATTGCCAACAAATGGTATATAACAAAGTACTGAGATGAACTTTTGTTATTGACCAAATGCTTATTTTTCACCATAATTTGCAAATAAATTCTTTAAAAATCAGATCGGCGTAGTGTGTTACTGATGGTAGCCTTTGTTACTTTGGTCCCAGCTCTCTGCAGGTCATTCACTAGGTCCCCCCGTGTGGTTCTGGGATTTTTGCTCACTGTTCTCGTGATAATTTTGACCTCACGGGGTGAGATCTTGCGTGGAGCCCCAGATCGAGGGAGATTATCAGTGGTCTTGTATGTCTTCCATTTTTTAATAATTGCTCCCACAGTTGATTTCTTCACACCAAGCTGCTTACCTATTGCAGATTCAATCTTCCCAGCCTGGTGCAGGTCTACAATTTTGTTTCTGGTGTCCTTTGACAGCTCTTTGGTCTTGGCCATAGTGGAGTTTGGAGTCTGACTGTTTGAGGTTGTGGACAGATGTCTTTTATACTGATAATGAGTTCAAACGGGTGCCATTAATACAGGTAACGAGTGGAGGACAGAGGAGCCTCTTAAAGAAGTTGTTTCAGGTCTGAGAGCGCCAGAAATCTTGCTTGTTTGTAGGTGACCAAATACTTATTTTACCGAGGAATTTACCAATTAATTCATTAAAAATCCTTCAATGTGATTTTCTGGATTTTTTTTTTCTCATTTTGTCTCTCATAGTTGAGGTATACCTATGATGAAAATTGGAGACCTCTCTCATCTTTTAAGTGGGAGAACATGCACAATTGGTGGCTGACTAAATACTTTTTTACCCCACTGTATATCACTCCATTCCTTCCCCTTGTTGCCTGAAATCTTGCATCACAATACATTCACACATTACAATATGTACTGTCCTCCATTAATTCCCCCACGCTCTGCCGGCAGAGGGAATATTCCTCTTCCCTCTGCTTCCAGTCTGAGATGAATATCCCAGCGTGGGTTCCCTACACACACACCCCGAATCTCAGACTGAGTTTCAACCCTCACGTCCTTTTGGCTTCAGTCTCCTCCCATATCTGCTGTAACGAGGGTCCTTCGACTCCGCAGCGCTGCTGTGCTGGTGGGGGGCTCCTGGAGGTGTGTCTGTCTGCGGGTGGGCAATGGCGAGGGGGGAGGACATTCTACTTGCCCGTGTGGCTGCTCTGATGAATCTTCTACCTGGGGAGTTCTCAGTGGGGGTCTTCCACGCCAAGGGGCCCGAGCCAACATCACTTGCTCGTCCGCCACCACAAAGGCGGGCTTAAGTTTGTCTATTCATATTTTCTCCCGACGACCCCCCCAAATCTAACAAAAAATGTTTGTCTCCTGGTTCCAGCACTCTGAACGGGCCATCGTAGGATGGGCGCAATGGGGGGCGGTGGGCATCATGCCTGACAAACACGAATGCCGCATTCTTAAAAGTTTTTGGCACAAAAGCGCGTGGAAAACAGTGGTGGGCGAACAGAAAACACAATTTATAGAATAAAATGCCCCCAAACTGTCATAACCTTGGACTCAGGGAACACACGCACACGGGCTCGGGAAGATTTAATGCTTTTATTGACAACCAAAGGTGTATGAGTGCGTGAGTGGGAATGGAGATGTGGTGTGGGTGGACATCGTGCATAGTGGGCGGAACAGCTCGCCGTTCGACCAGGTAACCCTGAGGGGAGAGCAGAGCAGGAGGTTAGTTGTAGCCGACCACACCGTGGGAATAATTTACTACGTTTGCTCACGTGCAGATGGACGAGTGGCTGGCATTGGCTTGACAGCTGTGTCCTGGAAGACAGCGCGGCTGTGTGCCCTTGACGCGCCGGAGCCATGCAAGCGGAGATGAGGCGAGGGGAGGGAAAAGCCGCCGCCTGGGAATCCACCTGTGCATAGGGGAAGGACTGGAGAGAAGGTAAGGGTATGGAGAGTTGCTTACGTGCAGTATGCGCTGTCGGTAGAGACCGGATCAGTCGCCGTGTAGAAGCGAAGACGACTCCAGGCCGAAGCAGAGGGGTAGATATAGCTCATCGCCGATGAGGCGCAGGTGTGCGCGCAGCTGGTAATGATGACCGGTGAGAGCAAGGTGTAACAGTACTCCCCCCCCCCCCCCCGAGCAGCGTCTCCCGGCGCTGGCTTACCTGGGTGCATCCGATGGAACTCCGTGATGAGACTGTTGTCCAGCACCCAGGACGGCGGCACCCAGGACCTGTGCTCCGGGCCATATCCTTCCCAATCCACCAGGTACTGAAGACCGCAGCCACGGCGGCGGGCATCCAGAATGGCCGTGACACTCCAAGCAAGATCTCCATCGAACAACCTGGGGGGAGGAGGGGTCTTGGGAGGAGGACAGAGAGGGTCAGACAGCACAGGTTTAACACGAGACACATGGAAGGTAGGATGGACCCGGAGGGAGGGGGGGAGAGCCAAGCGCACAGCCACCGGGTTAACGATCTTGGTGATGGTATACGGCCCGATGAAATGTTGCACCAGCTTCCTCTTCTCCGCCTTCAACTTGATGTCTTTGGTTGACAGCCAAACGCGCTGACCCACCTGGTATTCGGGAGCGGCCCTCCTGTGGCGATTGGCGAAGCGAGAATTGCGCTCCGCCGTGCGTAACAGAGCCTGGCGCGTTCTAGTCCAAATGCGCCGGCAGCGCCTTACATGAGCCTGGACCGATGGTACCGCCACCTCCTTCTCTTCCTCCGGGAACAGCGGTGGATCGTACCCCAAGGACGCCCGGAAAGGGGACATGCCGGTGGCCGAGGAAAGGGTGGCGTTGTGGGCGTACTCGACCCAGGGTAGGCAGGTGCTCCAGGAGGATGGATTGGACAAGGTGACGCAGCGCAAGGCTGCTTCCAACTCCTGGTTTGTGCGCTCACACTGGCCGTTGGTCTGGGGATGGTGACCAGAGGACAGGCTCACCGTGGCCCCCAGTGCGTTGCAGAAGGCGCCCCACACCTTGGACACAAACTGGGGTCCCCGATCCGAGACCACGTCCACTGGGATCCCATGCAGCCTAAATACGTGCCGAGTCAGCAACTCGGCCGTCTCCCGCGCCGAGGGGAGCCCACCCAGAGGCACAAAGTGGGCCACCTTGGAGAACCGGTCGACAATGGTCAAGATGGTGTCGTAAGAATTAGACTTAGCAAGGCTGGTAACAAAGTCCAAGGCCACATGGGACCACGGTCTCCCGGGAACCTGTAATGGGTGGAGGAGACCCGCTGGAGGGGAAGTGGAGGTCTTACCCACGGCGCACTGAGGACAGGCACGGACATAGTTGGAGATGTCACTTCTGAGACCCGGCCACCAGAAAGACCGCTGAATAAGCTCCACCAGCCGAGAGGTACCAGGATGGCAAGCGAACTTGGACATGTGGGCCCAATGGATGACGTCGCCCCGAACCGACGACGGGACGAACAACCTCCTGACTGGACTGCCGCCAGGATCAGGCTCCGCCTCCTGTGCCCTTCGGATCTTGGCCTTTATTCCCCATGCAACAGCCCCCACGACACACGAGGATGGAAGGATGGTATGTTCACGGTCCACCGGTTCCTCGGGTTCAAACTGCCTGGAGAGCGCGTCTGGTTTGCCGTTCTTGGATCCAGGCCGGTAGGTGATGGTGAACCTGAAGCGACCAAAAAACAGCGACCAACGCGCCTGGCGGGCATTCAGGCGCTTGGCCGTCCTCAGGTACTCCAGGTTTTTGTGGTCGGTCCAGACCACGAACGGCTGAGAAGCCCCCTCCAGCCAATGGCGCCACTCCTGAAGAGCCAGCTTCACCGCTAGGAGCTCCCGATCCCCGATGTCATAGTTCTGTTCAGCGGGAGAGAGGCAACGAGAGAAGAAGGCGCAGGGCGTACCTGCCCATCCGCTGGCGAGCGCTAGGAAAGCACTGCTCCCACCCCTGTGTCAGATGTGTCCACCTCGACCAAGCACTGGAGGGCGGGGTCCACCTGGGTGAGGACCCGGGAGGATGCGAACTCCGTCTTCAGGGCCCTGAAGGCCGAGGCAGCCTCTTCGTTCCACCTGAACGGCACCTTGGGTGAGGTGAGGCGGGTCAGGGGGGCGGAGATGGCGCTGTACTTGAGTACAAAGCGGCGGTAGAAGTTAGTAAAGCCTAGGAACTGTTGCATCTGCTTCCTGGAAGAGGGGGTAGGCCACTCCACCACCGCTTTGACCTTAGCTGGGTCAGGGAGGACCTGATTATGAGCAATTACGAACCCCAAAAAGGAAGTCTGGTTGGTGAAAAATTCACACTTCTCCGCCTTTACATACAGCCTGTTCTCCAGGAGGCGCTGAAGGACCCGCCTCACGTGGACCTGGTGTTCTTCTCTGGACTGGGAGAAGATCAGAATGTTGTCCAGGTACACGAACACGAAGACCCCCAGGAAGTCCTGAAGAACGTCATTGATTAGCCGTTGGAAGACGGCCGGCACGTTGGTAAGCCCAAACGGCATAACCAGGTATTCGAAGTGGCCGCTGGGCGTCCAGAACCCCGTCTTCCATTCGTCGCCCTCCCGGATCCGTACAAGGTTGTGGGCACTGCGCAGGTTGAGCTTGGTGAACCAGGTGGCCCCCTGGAGGGAGTCGAAGGCCGAGTCCATCAGAGGCAGCGTGTACTTGTCTCTGATGGTGATGTCATTCAGCGCCCGGAAGTCAATACACGGGCGCAGGGACCCGTCCTTCTTTCCCACAAAGAAGAACCCAGCTCCAACCGGGGACGAGGATGGTCGAATAATACCTGCGCTGAGCGATTCCTTGATGTAAACGTCCATGGCCTCTCGCTCCGGGGCAGACAAGCTGTAGAGGCGGCCAGATGGTAACGGCGCCCCTGGGCGGAGGTTTATGGCGCAGTCGTAGGGACGGTGGGGGGGGGGGGGGAGACAGTGCTTTCGACTTACTAAACACCTGTCCGAGATCATGGAACTCAGGAGGCACCAAGGATAGGTCCGGGGGCGGTGAGTCAGGCGCCGGGTGCGGCACCGAGGGAGCACAGGCGGCAGACTGGAGACAGGAGCTCATACAGAAGGTGCTCCAGGAGAGGACGCTGCCGGACTGCCAGTCGAGGACGGGGTTTTGGAGCCGCAGCCAGGGATAACCCAAGATGACAGGAGAGGACGAGGTGGGTAGCACGATCAGGCTGAGGTCCTCCCTGTGATTGCCGGAGATGATCACCGGGACTGGTTTAGTCTTGTGGGTGGCTGTCACTAGGGGCGAGTGAGCAAGGGTGACTAATTTCAAGGGGGATGGCAGGGCTTGGCACGGAATGCCCAAACGGGTTACCAGGCCTTGTGAAATAAAATTTTGTTCCGCCCCTGAGTCCACCAGTGCGTGTGTGACGTGCGCAGTGGAGTTGTGACAAAACCTAACTGGGAGGATGCATTTGGTGAGAGGACTAGAACAGGAGGCGTCCGCGAGGCCCCCTAGAGCGACTCGCGGACGTTCCCCTTTTGGCCGAACCGGACAATTCCCCACTGAGTGCTGATCCCCTCCGCAATACATGCAGAGGGACAGCTCCCGGCGGCGCTGTCGTTCCGCAGGCGAAAGCCTGGCCCGACCCACCTGCATTGCCTCCGAGGCATCGGTGGACCCAGGAGTGAGTAACGCCAGGGGGCGAGACTGAGGAACCCAGGCGGAAGCCCTGCTTGAGCAACCGGAAGTCCGGCGCTCGGCGGCCCGCTCCCTCAGCCTGTTATCTACATTAATGGCTAAAGTTATCAAATCAGCAAATTTATCCGGCAGCTCCCGGGAAGCCAGCTCGTCCCGCAGGGAGGAGTTTAGGCTGCGGACGAAGATGCCACAGAGCTCCGCTTCGCCCCGACCGACCTCCGCCGCCACCACCCGGAAGTCGACAGTGTAGTCGGCGGCAGACCGGCTACCCTGACGAAGATTTAACAACCGGGCGGCTTGAATGTTATCGCGAGTGGAATGGTCAAATACCTCCTTGAATTGGTGCACGAACTGGGCATAGGTCAGGCTCGCGTAGCTGGGTCTCGCCATGACGGCATAGGCCCAAGCTAACGCTCGCCCTCCCAAAAGGATAGCAATGTACCCAATTCGGCTGTGATCGGACGGGAAGTCACTGGGAACGCGCTCAAACACCGACTCACACTGCAGGAGGAACCCCCGCGCTTCACCGAGTCGTCCGGTGAAGCGCGCCGGGGTTGGGATGGGTGTGAGTTGGGTCAGCGAACCCGAGCTACTGGGACTTACCGAGGGGGAAACGGAGGCTGACCCACCGGGAGGTGCCGGAGGAGCCTAGCGGCCCAGCCGCTGAACAATTTGGGTAAGCTGATGGACCACTGTCTGTTGCTGATGAGCAATTAAATCAACCCGAGCCTGTAGGTTGGAAAAGCGGCGTGCTAGCCCGCTGTCCGCTGAGTCACTTTGCTGGAGTCGTACTGTCATAACCTTGGACTCAGGGAACACACGCACACGGGCTCGGGAAGATTTAATGCTTTTATTGACAACCAAAGGTGTATGAGTGCGTGAGTGGGAATGGAGATGTGGTGTGGGTGGACATCGTGCATAGTGGGCGGAACAGCTCGCCGCTCGACCAGGTAACCCTGAGGGGAGAGCAGAGCAGGAGGTTAGTTGTAGCCGACCACACCGTGGGAATAATTTACTACGTTTGCTCACGTGCAGATGGACGAGTGGCTGGCGTTGGCTTGACAGCTGTGTCCTGGAAGACAGCGCGGCTGTGTGCCCTTGACGCGCAGGAGCCATGCAGGCGGAGATGAGGCGAGGGGAGGGAAAAGCCGCCGCCTGGGAATCCACCTGTGCATAGGGGAAGGACTGGAGAGAAGGTAAGGGTATGGAGAGTTGCTTACGTGCAGTATGCGCTGTCGGTAGAGACCGGATCAGTCGCTGTGTAGAAGCGTAGAAGCGAAGACGACTCCAGGCCGAAGCAGAGGGCAGACGGGTAGATATAGCTCATCGCCGATGAGGCGCAGGTGTGCTCGCAGCTGGTAATGATGACCGGCGAGAGCGAGGTGTAACACAAACGAAGAGGGTTGAAAACAAACTGCAAAAAATACAGGAAAGTTTTGAATTATTTTATAAAGATTTGTATTCCCAACCTCAAACTTCTAACGAGATACAAATAGAAGATTTTTTTAAAAGCATTGAACTTGCCAACAATGACAAATACACAAAATGAAAAATTAGTCCAACCAATAACAACCAAAAAACTAAATCTGGCCATTTCCAAATTAAAAGTGGGGAAGTCACCAGGCTCCGACGGTTACACTACAGAGTGGTATAAATGTTTTAAAGAAGAATTGTCCCCTATACTATTAAAAACCTTTAATTGGATTATACAAAATGGTGAAATTCCTCCATCTTGGAAAGATGCAGTCATTTCTGTCATACCCAAGGAGGGTAAGGACAGACAGGATTGCAGTAGCTACCGTCCCATTAGTGTCCTTAACTTGGATTATAAATTATTCACAGCAATAGTGGCTCGAAGACTTGAAAAATTCCTACCTGATTTGATACATTTAGACCAGTGTGGATTTATCCAGCAAAGACAGACCTTAGATAATATAAGACGCTCCTTACATGTGATAGGACAAATAAATAAGGAAAAGACTAAGGCCATTATTGTAGGATTAAATGCCGAAAAGGCGTTCGACTCAGTCAGATGGTTATTCCTCTATAAAGTATTGGCGAAATTCGGTTTTAATGAAAATTTTATCACATTAATACAATCCCTTTATGATAAGCCAAGGGCTCGTGTAAAGATCAACGGAGATCTTTCTGACTCCTTCCTCCTGGAATGAGGAACGAGGCAGGGATGCCCGATTTAAAACCCATAACTGCAATATATAAACAGGCTATAAAAATCTTGGACCGCAAACCAATGCGGTGGCATCACTGTGGTATTTTAGCAAAGCACAATCTTCTTACTTCTGAAAATTTTATTATCTTCTGTAATATCAGACTGGTTTTTAAATGTCTATACAATCTTGTTTCACCTCCTTTCTCTGATTTGGTGGCTAGACGCTCGAGCTCTAGCAGAGCATGCACACGAGCTTCCATCAACGGTGACTGCATTGTCACCATGTCTAGAACTTCATTTGGTCAGTCTGCTTTCTCCATAAAAGGGGCAAACTTATGGAACTCTCTGCCAACTCACTTAAAATTGGAGACAAATGCCAACCTCTTCAACAGAGGCGCTAAAGATTGGCTAAAATCCCACCAGCAATGTGTGCATGTCTAGTCTGAATTGTGTTTGTTGTGATCATGGATCTCTTAATCTATTTATAATTTGTAATGTATTTGTAATTTTAATTAACTTGTAAATTTTGTTTGTACAGCCTAATTTATGACCTATATAAGCCACCTATGGACTGGTGTTGAGAATTAGCACTTGTGCTATATACACCTATGCAAAACATCTGGTCTCTCCTTGTGATTGTACTAATGTAATTTGTTATGTCCATAATAAATAAAATAAATAAATAAAGAAATTTCACCCCTTCTTTTTGCCCTTTATATTGAGCCCCTTGGCCATTTGATAAGAGACTGAGGAGATTAAGGGGATTACAGTAGCTGGGAATGAACAAAAAGTTGCAATGCTTGCAGATGATGTACTTGTTTTTTTTGGAGGAGCCTGAAGAATCTTTTATGAAGTTGATGTCGGTATTAAACAGCTTCGGGAAGTTATCTGGATACAAATTAAATATATCTAAAACTCAGGTGATGACCCTGAATTATAAAATTTCAAAATCTGTTAAGGAAGAATATAATCTTGACTGGGATGCTGTCTCCCTAAAATATTTAGGTATAATTCTCACTAAAGACATTTCTAGACTGTTTCAAGCAAATTATGACCCACTATCATTAGCAATAAAATCAGACATAAATAGATGGAATCTTGTACCCTTTCTCAATTTAAACTCAAGGATTATTGCAGTGAAAATGAATATAGTTCCCCGATTGCTGTATTTGTTCAGAACATTACCTATTGAAGTGAGTGACAATCAATTCAAGGAATGGGACAAATGGATTTCACGCTTTATATGGCAGGGGAAGAAACCAAGAATATGCTATACTGTTTTACAATTAAAGAAAGAAAAGGGTGGAGCAATGCTTCCTTGTTTAAAATACTATTATTATGCTTCTCAAGTTATTCCTCTATTATATTGGTGTAACCCAGACTTCCAAGCCAATTGGAAGAGAATAGAATCCAACATATCACCTATATTCCCCTTACAAGCTGCAATTTCAGATAAAAGACTAGCTGACCAATTACAGGGTCTAAACCCTTGGATTGAACACACACTTAAGGTATGGCATAAAGTAGTGAAAACCTGTGAAATAGGAAACATGCTAAGAAATTTCAGATGGTGTGCCTATGACACAGATTTTCAACCCAACAAAAGTGATAAAAGATTTCAAACTTGGGCAAAAAAAGGGCTAACAACGTACCTCACCTTTACAAGCAAAGGAACACTACAGAATTTCCAGCCCCTACAAACCAAATTTGGTCTTGACCAAGTAGACTTCTTCAGGTACCTCCAAATACGTGATTATTTTAACAAACATAGCAAATCTCTAAACCTATCTTCAACAGAGTCACACTTTTTTAAAATTTTAAAGTCAGCTTATGACACTTCGATGAAAAAGGCAATTTCTAAGTTATATAATGGGATGCTAATTGCAAGGAAAGATGATACGCTACACATTAAGAATAAGTAGGAACATGAAGTGGGAATGGGCATTTCTGATGAGAACTGGGAAAAAATTTGTATCTTTCAATGGTCCTCCACAAACTCATTGGTATGGAGAGAACACTGTTGGAAAAATGTGATAAGATTTTTTAAGACTCCTCACCAAAGTAAATATAGAAACATAAATAATGAGTGTTGGAGAAGGTGTGGCTCTGTTGAAGCAAATCATTTTCATATATTCTGGGAATGTCCGGTTTTGCATCAATATTGGTCTGGAATTCATAAAGCTTTAAATGATATCTTCAAGGTAAACATTGCAAACAACTTTTTAAATTTATATATGGGTCTTGTTCTAACTCTGGACAGAAGAGGGGACATAAAATTACTGCAGGCGCTCTTAGCAGCCAGTAAGAAATCAATTACTAGAAAATGGTTAAACCCAGCCCCACCCACACTCAATGATTGGTTTGGAATAATTTTGGAAATCTTCAAAATGGAAAAATTGACGTATTTGTTAAGAATTCAAAGGGAAAAATTTTATTCAATTTGGAATAAGTGGATTCATTTTATATCCCCTATTCGAAATGATTTTGTATGACTCCAGATGTAAACATCCTTGTTGAATCACCTTACTAAGACTGAAATTTTGTTTATTTATTCTTCCATATGAGAAGAAAGAATGACTGTAAGCCCCCAGTTCAGTTTGTTTAATTTTTTGTTTTTGGTTTTTAATTAAAAAAAATTTTTTTCCTATAAAACAAATAAGAGAAGGACTATGATGCAAATGTCTGAATGCTATATTTGTAAAAATGGCATCCTTTTCTAATAAAAACATAAATGAGAAAAAAAGGAAAACGGTGGTGGGCCGGACCCGATAGTGTGCATGTATCTGCACAATGCTGCGAACGCTGAGACAGACAGTGTTCCGGCGCGGGATTATCTGGTAAAAATTCCCCGGGGAGCCACAGTGGCTGAGAAAAAACAAGCTCCGCCGGGGAAGAATCCAAATCCTCTTGCCGTGCAGAACGCAACCCTAACAGAACCCACGGCAACCAGTCTACCCAATTTGCATCCGTAAGTGAAGCCCTGAGCGCTGCTTTCAGTGACCTAAGATCCAAGATGGTGCCGCGGATGGCAGCCACTGGCTTCTGCTCGCTGATGTTTTTGATAATTTTGTGTGTTTTTTTGGACTTCTGCTCTTCCGTCCGAGTCACCTATTCAAGGGAGGAACTACTTTCACTCAGACTATCTCCCAATGCAACTTCTCCGCCAGTTTCTGCAGCTGATCTGAAGTTTTTTCAGTCGATCTTAGCTGTGGGAGCAGCGGCTATTGGCACTGGCCGAAAATGAAGGCGGCGTGGTAAACGTGCCGGTGCGCTAGTCAGGCTGAAGAAACGAGTATATCGCACGCCTCTCCCATCGATCCATCTGACCAATGTCCGCTCTTTGGCGAACAAAATGGACGAACTGCTGCTCCTGACTCACAAAAACCTGGATTTTAGCAGATCTGGTGCCCTGTGTTTCACGGAGTCCTGGCTGAGTGAACACATCCCGGACAGCGCGGTTCGCCTGGACGGATTCCAACTGTTTCACGCTGATCGCAGCCGAGAATCCTCTGGAAAGACTAAAGGTGGTGGAATCTGCTTCTACATAAACGAAGGTTGGTGTACTGATGTCACAGTGTTGAAGAAGTTTTGTAGCCCTAACCTAGAGTCACTGTTCATAAACTGTAAACCCTTTTATTCACCGTGAGAGTTCTCCTCGTTTATTCTGGTCGGAATTTATATCCCACCTGCTGCTTGTACAACGGAGGCACTGCAGCACCTCGCTGATCAGATAGCAGAGGTAGAGGAAAAACATCCAGACTCTCTGCTTATCATTCTGGGTGATTTCAATAGAGCTAATCTCACAAATGAGCTTCCTAAATACAGGCAGCATATTAAATGTCCCACCAGGGACACAAATACACTCGACCACTGTTACACAGTTTTAAGAAACGCCTATCATGCCGTCCCCCGTGCAGCTCTGGGTTTTTCTGACCACTGTCTGCTCCATCTTATTCCAACATACAGACAGAAACTAAAAACTTCCAAGTCTGTTGTAAGGACTGTGAAGAAATGGACTGAGGAATCAAAGCTGGAGTTACAAGCCTGCTGTGACTGCACAGATTGGAGTGTTTTTGAAGATGCAGCCATTAACCTAAATGAACTCACTGACACTGTGACATCATACATCAGTTTTTGTGAGGACATGTGTGTGCAGACCAAGACCTTCTGCACATACAACAACAATAAACCCTGGTTCACTCCTAAACTGAAGCAGCTACGTCAGACCAAGGAGGAGGCTTACAGGACTGGTGACTGGACTCTGTACAAGCGGGCCAGAAACATGCTGACGAAGGAGATCAGGCTTGCTAAGAGGAGCTACAGTGAGAAGTTACAACAAAACTTCTCAGTCAACAACTCTGCTTCTGTTTGGAGAGGCCTGCAGAATATCACCAACTACAGGAGACCATCCCCCCACCCTGTGGAAAACCTCCAGCTGGCTAACGACCTAAACAGCTTTTACTGTAGGTTTGAAAAGAACCTACAGTTCTCACCTCACACCCACACAAAAGGATTATCTGCAGCCCCAAGAACTCCATCCCTCCTCTACTCTGACCTCCCACCAGCACTAACGATCTGTGAAGAGGAGGTGCGCCGGGTCTTTCAGAGACAAAAGATCAAGAAAGCTGCAGGACCTGATGGTGTGTCTCCGTCCTGCCTGAGAGTCTGCTCCAACGAGTTGGCCCCCATCTTCACCCGGATCTTTAATAGATCACTGGAGCTGTGTGAAGTGCCTTCCTGCTTCAAACGCTCCATCATCATTCCAGTTCCCAAGAAACCCTCTGTTACAGGATTAAATGACTACAGACCTGTTGCCTTGACCTCTGTGGTCATGAAATCCTTGGAGAGATTGGTGCTGAACCACCCGAAGGTCGTCACAGGCCCCCTGATGGACCCACTGCAGTTTGCCTACCGGTCAAACAGGTCAGTGGATGATGCAGTGAATATGGGACTACACTACATCCTGCAACACCTCGACTCCCCAGGGACGTACGCCAGGATCCTGTTTGTCGACTTCAGCTCGGCGTTCAACACCATCATCCCAGGCATTCTTCATCAGAAACTCCTCCAGCTCAAGGTGCCCCCCTCCACCTGCCAGTGGATCTCCAGCTTTCTGACTGACAGGTGGCAACAGGTGAAGCTAGGGAGATTTACATCCAGCTCCCGAAAAATTAGTACTGGCGCCCCCCAAGGATGTGTCCTTTCCCCACTGCTCTTCTCCCTCTACTCCAACGACTGCACCTCAGAGGACCCTTCGGCGAAGCTCCTGAAGTTTGCGGACGACACCACAGTCATCGGTTTGATCCTGGATGGTGATGAGTCTGCATATAGGCGGGAGGTGGAGCAGCTGATCCTCTGGTGCAGCCAGAACTATCTTGAACTTAACCCAGCCAAAAGGGTGGAGATGACTGTGGATTTCAGGCGACACCATCCTTCATTCCCCCCACTCACCATCCTCAACAGCACAGTGTCCACTGTGGACTCATTCAAGTTTCTGGGTACCACAATCTCCAGGAACCTGAAGTGGTCTTCCCATATAGACACTGTCCGGAAAAAGGCCCAGCAGAGGTTGTTTTTTCTGCATCAGCTCAAGAAGTTTGATTTGCCTCAGGAGCTGCTGGTTGTCTTCTACACCGCCATCATCCAATCTGTCCTCTGCTTTTCCATCACTGTCTGGTTTGGATCTGCCACTAAACAGGACAAGACCAGACTGCAGTGGATCATTAAGTTTGCGGAGAGGATCATTGGTACCGACCTACCCTCCATTGAGAACTTATATTGGTCCATAACCAGTAAACGAGCGGGAAACATCTGTGCTGACCCGTCACACCCCGGCCACAAACTGTTTGAACTTCTATCTTCTGGTCGTCGTTACAGATCACTGAAGGTCAAAACCACCCATCACAGGAACAGTTTCTTTCCTCAAGCCATCACTCTGATGAACTCCTAACATTCACCTAGTCCTACCTGTTGCTGTACTCATGACTTTTCATCCATTCTTACATTGCACATAACTCTCACACTGCTTTTTACTTCATTCACATTATATCACTGAATCTGAGTTCACATTGAAATACTGTGTGACTGTATATTTTTTCATATATTTCTGCAAGTGTGGATAGTCTGAGTAAATAACTGCATATATTCCTGTATATATTGCATCCTTTTATAGAAACGTGGACAGACTGTAATTTACTGTACATACTCTGTTGTCATTGAATCCTTATTTAAATCTTATTTAAATCCTCCACCTGAACAACGAGAGCAAGTTTTTAGCCCAAGTCAAATTCCTTGTATGTGTTGTGCATACTTGGCCAATAAAGCTGATTCTGATTCTGATTCTATGGAAACGCTCGCATAACCCATTGACCTGTGGGTTGTACGCGGTTGTGCGATGAATTGCTACACCCAGGCTACGGGCCATCGCGGACCAGAGGTTGGAAACAAACTGAGGGCCCCTATCGGACGGGATGTCCGATGGGATGCCAAAATGTGCCACCCATGTCGTCAAAAAGGCGCGTCAAAAAGGCGCGTGCCACGTCCGCGGAAGCGGTTGCCGCTAGCGTGACTGCTTCTGGCAGTGACTGCGCACGTGACTGCGTGCCACATCCGTGGATGCGGTTGCCGCTAGCGTGACTGCTTCTGGCAGCGTGTGGTGCGGTTCACCACTGTCAGAAGGTGCGTGAACCCCTGCGATGGTGGGAGGGGGCCCACGAGGTCCACGTGAACATGGTCGAACCTCTTAGCCGGTATACGAAACGGCTCCAAAGGGGCCTTCATGTGTCTGTGTACTTTGGCTCGTTGGCACGCTACGCAGGCTGCAGCCCACTCTTTCACTTGTTTGTGCAGGCCTGGCCATACGAACTTCGCTCCCACCATTTTGACTGATGCGCGCACTCCTGGGTGCGCCAGAGCGTGAACTGACTCAGACACTCAGCAGCGCCAAGCAACTGGGACCACCGGGCACGGGCGTCCCGTGGAGACGTCACAGATTGGGAGGGGGGGTGCTGCCGTCTTGCAGTACTCTGCTCTCTAGCTTTAACCCTGTTGGTCCAGACTGGAGCACGCACACATCCGCATCGCCAATCTGCTCTGCGGCTATGGCTGTATAATCTGTCCCTACGCAGACTGGGGCCACTACCGCGCGCGAGAGGCAGTCCACCACCATATTCAGTTTACCGGCCACATGCTTAATATCGGTCGTAAACTCTGAGATCGCGGCCAGCTGTCTCTGCTGCCGGCCCGACCATGGTTCCGAAACCTTGGCCATCGCGTATGTTAGCGGCTTGTGGTCCACAAATGCAGTGAAGCTGCGCCCTTACAACCAGAACTGGAAGTGGCGTATGGCCAGGTGGAGAGCCAGCAACTCTCTGTCAAACGCGCTGTATTTACGCTCACTGTTGCGCAAAGCCCTACTGAAAAAAGCGAGCAGCTGCCAAGAACTGGCGACGCGCTGCTCCTCGACGGCCCCTATGGCCACGTCCGAGGCATCGGTAGTGAGCGCTATCCGGGCCGCCGGATCCGGGTGCGCCAACAGTGCGGCGTTTGCACCTCAGAGAATGCCTTCTCCCACTCCGGAGTCCATTCGACTCTGTCCGCCGGCTTCCGTTTCTTGAGCGCGGCGTACAATGACTGCATGAGCTGAGCTGCGCAGGGGAGGAACCGGTTATAAAAGTTAACCATCCCCAAAAACTCCTGCAGTGCCCCGACCGTCTGAGGCCGGGGAAAATTTGCCACGGCGCGCACCTTGTCGGGCAAGGGTATTACTCCCTCCGGTGAGACGCGGTGCCCCAAAAAGTCAATCCCTGTCATGCCAAACTGGCATTTCGCCGAGCTGATTATTAACCCGTGCTCTTCCAACTTCCGGAAAACCATCCTGAGGTGGGTTACGTGTTCGTCCTCGGATGCGCTGGCCACCAGGATATCATCCAGGTAGACAAACACAAACATCAGATCGTGCAACACCGCATTCATCATGCGTTGGAATGTCTGTGCCGCGCCTTTTAATCCAAAGGGCATGCGTAAAAACTCAAACAAGCCAAACGGAGTTATTACCGCTGTTTTGGGTATGTCCTCCGCGCGCACTGGGACCTGGTGGTGACCGCAGACCAGGTCCATTTTAGAAAAAATGCGTGCCCCGGCGAGGTGAGCGGAAAAATCCTGAATATGGGGAATCGGGTAGCGGTCATGCTCTGTGGCGTTATTCAATCTGCGGAAATCTCCGCACGGTTGCCACGATCCCTCAGCCTCTGGGACCATGTGTAGTGGGGATGCCCATGGGCTGTTTGAGTGCCTGATGATGCCCAACCTTTCCAAGTTGGCAAACTCCTCGCGCGCTATGGCCAGTTTAGCTGCGTCCAGGCACCGAGGTCATGCGAAAACGGGCGGCCCAGTGGTGGGGATAAAGTGCTCCACCCCGTGTTTAGTGACGGCCGCCGAAAACGTCGGGACCATGAGGGCTGGAAACTGCGTGAGCAGCGTGTGGAATTTACCACCTGGAGCTGTGACGTTGGCTAGTGTTATTGGCCCGGCCCCTCGAGCTGTACAGGAGAGAGAATAAAAAGACATTGCATTAACCAGGCGTCTGTTAGCAACATTGATGAGCAACCCATGTGCACACAGAAAATCAGCTCCCAAGATTGGGAAACTGCATGCCGCTAGGACGAAAGTCCACTCGTACATACGGCCTTGTAGGGATACAGTCAGTGTCCTCTCACCAAAAGTCCTAATGTCCGAGCCTTTTTCAGCTATCAGCTCGGGGCCGCTAGCTCCTGCTAGCCGGTCGGCGTAGGATGGCAGGATGAGGCTCTTTTGGGAGCCGGTGTCTACGAGGAACCGTCTCCCCGAGCGTGAGTCCGTCACGTAGAGCAGCTTATTTTCTTCACCGGCGGTCGCAGCTGCTATTGACTGCGGGCCTTGGCGTTTCCCGAACGCTTGAATTGGCACGGGGGCACACATCTGCATGCGTTCTCTCCAAAGCGACGGTGGTAGAAGCGGAGCGTGTCTCTCTGGTGCTTTCTGGCCCCCGCTGCCGCTACCGTCGCCGGCTCCTCGCCTCCACTGGTCGTCTTGCTGGGTTCCGACGCCACCGCGTTCACTGTGATGGCTCTCGTGGTGAGGATGATCCGATCTGCCTCCTGGGCTAGCGCACGGTAGTCGCGTGTGGCCAGCAATGGTGAGTTGGCCAGGACCGCTCTTGCCTCTGTTGGGAGGTTCCGGAGGAAAAGGTGGGCAAACAGAAAATGCCTGTCGTCCGTGCCCATCAACGGCAACATCTTCTCAATCAGTTCCACCGCCGATCCATCTCCTAACTCGGAGCGCCTCAGGAGCCTCTCTGCTCTCTCACAGTCCGAGAGTGTATAGCACTGGGTCAGCGCGGCCTTGAGAGCCCCGTATTTATTGTGGGCTGGAGGCTGTTGGAGCAGGCTCGCTACTTGCTGAGATGTGCAAGCGTCCAGCACTGCGACCATATAGTAATATCTGGTGTCATCTGCCGTTATTCCCCAGAGGGTGAACTGAGTCTCGGTGTGGTGGAACCAAGACCACGGGTCGTGCAGCCAAAAATCCGGTAATTTGACCGAAACAGCGCACGCGTTGCTGGGGCTTCCCGTCCGGGCCGACTCCGGGGTTCTTGCCTTGTGTTCCATAATTCTTCAAGGGTCACCAGTGTGGAGAGTACAAATAAAGGAACCAGACCTGCACGACAGACGAACTTTATTTCTCTCTCTCACTTCATTCATACACAGAAAAAGACTCTCTACAATACACCAGGGTCTCTCCTTTTATATCACTCTATTCCTTCCCCTTGTTTCCTGAAATCTTGCATCACAATACATTCACACATTACAATACGTACTGTCCTCCATTAATTCCCCCACGCTCTGAGAATATTCCCCTCCCCTCGGCTTCCAGTCTGAGATGAATATCCCAGCGTGGGTTCCCTACAGTGGTCCTTTTTATATGGTTATCTAAACTGTAGAATTTACAGAAACTGTATATCGTGATATATATCGTTTTCGTGATATAAGATGACTTATATCGTGATATGAATTTTTTGCCATATCGCACAGCCCTATACATGATCACAGAAAAAACATCACATAAACATAAAATGTGGGCTTGATCCTATGATCAAGCCCAGATTATGACAGGGCCCCCCTCAAGGACGGAGTCTAGACGCCCTTCAAACAGAAACCAAGAATACCTCAATAGGGTGGGAGGAGGGGGACACAGGCATGGCGGGGCAAAAAGAGAACACAAACAGAGGAAAAATGTTCATCAGGTGGTCACCCAAAGTTCCTGGACCACCAGACTGATGGACATGACACGTTGGGTGGCCTACCAAATTCCAAGGGCCACCGGATGGATGAGAAGGGTGTGTCAGATGGCTTACTGAAGTCCAAGGGCCACCAGATGGATGAGCATGACGTGTTGGGGTGGCTGATCAGAGTCCACGGGCCACCGGGCAGAAGAACAAGGCACCGCAGGAGCGCATAGCTCAGCGAGCAGTTGCAAACAAGGCCTGAGCTCAGGAGGCCACAACACAAGGACTCTAAACTCAGGTGGTTAGTATAATAGCTTTTTTAATTCGGTGAATGACAACAAAGAACCTTGAAACTCAGAAGAAGACATGGGAGTCTTCTGCTCAGGAGAAAACAACCTGGGAGTTTCTTGCTCTGAAGATAATATAAGAGCTCTTCGCTTAGGAAGTAACAGAATCTCCGAGCTCAGCAGATGGCAACAGAGGAGCTCTTTGCACAGAAGATAACATACAGTGTCTCACAAAAATGAGTATACCCATCACATTTTTGTAAATATGTTATTATATCTTTTCATGCGACAACACTGAAGATATGACACTTTGATACAATGTAGTCAGTGTACAGCTTGTACAACTGTAAATTTTCTTTCCCTTCAAAATAACTCAATACACAGCCATTAATGTCTAACTGCTGGCAACAAAAGTGAGTACAACCCTAGTGAAAAAAGTCCAAATTGTGCTCAATTAAGGGCCTTTTCCACTAGCACGCTTTAGCGCGACACGGGACGGCTCAGCACGCTTTGTACGCTTTTCCACAAGCCCCAACACGGTTTAACAGCCGCGATTCTCAGCCCCGCTCCAGGGCAGGGTACAGCAGTGCTGAGCTGTGCCGTGTTGTGACGTTAACAGACTGGTCGCCGCTGATTGGTCAGGTCGTAACCGGTGCTGATTGGTCAGGTTGGAACCGCCCCTCTCCTCCTCCTCATTTACCAAATCTTCACGACCTTCTCAATAAAGTTTTTGGAAAAAAAAAAAAAAAAAAGAATCTTCACGACCGCCTTTACTCAGCACGCAACCACTGTTGGCGGTTTCTTTTCAGTGTATTGCTGTGCTATTTTCATTTATTCTCTATCAAAAATGGCTTCGCGTAATAAGGGTGTTCCATGGACCAATAAGGAGGTACAGTGTCTACTCACTGCATTGCCAGACGAACGTATTCAGCGCGAGTTAGACGGAGCGGCCCGGAATGAAAAAATATACCGGGAGGTCTCGACATCGGAGTCCTTTAACGGTGAGTTTTAATTTTTTTTTTATTGTGCGTTTTTTCGCAAATATATTCGGTAAGACGCTCAGTTTATTTATGCAATAAAAAAGCTGTTCATTTGTGGATGGATCGCTGCTTTATTGCAGCACACTGCGGACTAAAGCTTTTATTTTAATTATTCATGTGAACAATACGCTGAAATAAGCTTATGTATTCTTGTTAAAAACTATTGTCTTTTCTGTATATATTGCACTTTCGTGCTGTATTTTATTGTGTGCATTTTCCTTGTAGAATCATTCCACGCGTCCGCCGCGACAGCCCGCACGGATTGTTCAACCGAGCCATCCTGACCCACAGCTGTCAGAGACGCCTTCATTCATCCGAGCCTCAGCACTCAGTGGTCGGCGTGTATAAAATGTCGATTAACCTTCATGTTGTGTTGCAAATTTTTTTTTTATTTTAATATTTTCTATATAATAAAATGGAATTGTTTTGGAAAGTGTGGTTTGTCTGTTATAACACTGAATTATAAAACAGTATAATTACATAAAAATTCCATTGCCTAGTCTGATCAAAATGATGCTGATCGTCCTGTCAGGGTCAACCATTGTAAAGGTAATGTAATTTTTAACTAGACCAAAAAAGAAATCTTTTTGTAAGCTTTCTGTTCTTTTTATTGAAATATCATAAAAAATTAGCACCAAGTCAAAGTAGGTACAAGTACCGGTATATGTAAATTGAATGTTCTATCGGCATTCCAAATTCAGAGATTTACAATACTTTAGAAGGAGTGTAGCATCATCTAAACGGAAAATAATAATACTGTTGTTCCAAACGTTGACCTGAAGGTGAAAAACATGAATTTTTTTAATTCAGTACATCCAAAATGCCCTAGGATGTAAAAAATAATACAATTTGGTGTTGGGGCAGTGTGCCACCGTCTCATTATTTAATACGAATAAAAACAAGTTTCAGCTCATTATTTCTAGGTCATTTGGCAGTTAATTCAAAACAAAAGTGACGTGTTGTTGCAGCTTAATTATGAGATAAAATTGTGAGATAAAACCACAGAGCGAGCAAGGCAATAATCCTTGGATCCTTTTTTGTCTCGTGTAAATAAGGACTCAGTCGGGTGCGTAACGTCACGGGAGTGTGGCCCCGCCTCGCTGAGAATCTGCTGCTGCCCCGCTTCTAAAACCTCCTAACACAAACCATCACAGCACAAGCACAACACCGTGCTAATGGAGACAGAAGCATTCCGAGCCGTACTGAAGTGAATCGAGCCATACCGAGGTGTGCTGGGCTAGTGGAAAACAGGCTTATGTCACTCTCTCTCCCCAGTGTCAAGTGGCTCATTAGTGTTACAAGGTCTCTGGTATGAATGGGGAGCAGGTGTGTTAAATTTTGTGTTATTACTCTCACACTCTCTCATACTGGTCACTGGCAGTTCAACATGGCACCTCATGGCAAAGAACTCTCTGAGGATCTGAAAAAAAAGAATTGTTGCTCTACATAAAGATGGCCTAGGCTATAAGAACATTGCCAACACCCTGAAATGGAGCTGCAGCACGGTGGCCAAGACCATACAGCGGTTTAACAGGACAGGTTCTACTCAGAACAGGTCAACCAAAGAAGGTCAACCATGGTCAACCAAAGAAGTTGAGTGCACGTGCTCAGTGTCATATCCAGAGGTTGTCTTTTGAAAACAGACATATGAGTGCTGCCAGCATTGCTGCAGAGGTTGAAGGGGTGGGGGGTCAGTCAGCCTGTCAGTACACAGACCATACGCCGCACACTGCATCAAATTGGTCTGCATGGCTGTCGTCCCAGAAGGAAGACCCTTTTTAAAGATGATGCACAAGAAGGTCTGCAAACCGTTTGCTGAAGACGAGCAGTTTAAGGACATGGATTACTGGAACTATGTCCTGTGGTCTGAGAGCGAGATAAACTTATTTGATTCAGATGGTGTCAAGCGTGTGTGGCGGCAACCAGGTGAGGAGTACAAAGACAAGTGTGTCTTGCCTACAATCGAGCATTATGGTGGGAGTGTCATAGTTTGGGGCTGCATGAGTGCTGCCGGTACTGGGGAGCTACAGTTCATTGAGGGAACCATGAATGCCAACATACTGTATACTGTGACATAATGAAGCAGAGCATGATCCCCTCCCTTCGAAAACTGAGCTGCAGGGCAGTATTCCAACATGATAACGACCCCAAACACACCTCCAAGACAACCACTGCCTTGCTAAAGAAACTGAGGGTAAAGGTGATGGACTGGCCAAGCATGTCTCCAGATCTAAACCCTATTGAGCATCTGTGGGGCATCCTCAGACGGAAGGTGGAGGAGCACAAGGTCTCTAACACCATGATATCATCATGGAGGAGTGGAAGAGGATTCCAGTGGCAACCTGTGAAGCTCTAGTTAACTCCATGACCAAGAGAGTTAAGGCAGTGCTGGAAAATAATGGTGGCCACACAAAATATTGACACTTTGGGCACAATTTGGACATTTTCACTGAGGGGTGTACTCACTTTTGTTGCCAGCGGTTTAGACATTAATGGCTGTGTGCTGAGTTATTTTGAGGGGACAGCAAATTTACACTGTTATACAAGCTGTACACTGACTACATTGTATCAAAGTGTCATATCTTCAGTGTTGTCCCATGAAAAGATATAATAAAATATTTACAAAAATGCGAGGGGTGTACTCACTTTTGTGAGATACTATAGGATTTTTTTGCTCTGGAAACGACAAAAGGGCTTTTGGCTGTGGAGATAATATAGACACTTTTAACTCAGGAGATAGTGGCAAAATGGAAACTTTAAACTCAGGAGATGCCAACATAGGAACTGTAAACTCAGAAGGTGACAACATAGTAGCTGTAAAGTCAAGAAAAGACCACATGGGCACGTTGAACTCAGGAGGTAATGATAACATAGGCACATTAACCTCATGAGATAATGACAACTTAGGAGTTCTAAACTCAGGAGCGAACAACATGGGAACTCCCTGCCCTGGAGAAAACAATTTAGGAGCCTCTTGCTTGGAAGGAAACAAAGTGTCTTTTGCTCTGGGGAAAACAAAGTAGGAGCCCTTTGCTCTGGGGAAAATAACATAGCAGCTCTAAACTCAGGAAATGACTCGGGAGCTCTTTGTTCTGGGGAAACCAATATGGGAGCTCTTTGCTCTGGGGAAAATAATACAGAAACTGTTTGCTCTGGGGGGAATAATATTGGAGCTCTTTGCTCTGGGGAAAATAATATAGGGGCCCCTTTCTCTCGGAAAAACAGTGTAGAAATTCTAAACTCTGGAGAAAACACTGGGGTTTCTTGCTCAGAAGAAAACCCTTTAAACTCAGAAGGTGACAACATAAAACCTGTATAGTCAGGAGATGATACCATAGAAACGTTAAAGTCAGGAGGTGATAACATAAAGCTTTTAAACTCAGGAGGTGACAGAGACTCTCTAAACTTAAGGGGTGACAACACGAAACCCTCAAACTCAGGAGGTGACAACATGGAACCTTTAACCTCAGGAGGTGTCCACATGGAACCTTTAACCTCAGAAGGTGACAACATAGACACTTTAAACTCAGGTGATAACATGGACACTTTAAACTCAGGAGGTGTGAATATAGTACCCTTAAACTCAGAAAATAGTGACAACACCAGTACTTTAACCTCAGGAGAAAACAACATGGGATTTTATTTTATTTTTTTTTGCTCTAGAGATAGCATAGAAGTTTTAAACTCAGGAGATGACATTGGGGCTCTTTGCTCAGGGGACAACAACATAGGAGTTTGTAAGCCCTGGGGATACCAACACAGGAACTCTTAACTCCGGAGACCACAACATAGGAGCTCTTAGCTCTGCAGGCACCAATACAGGAGATTCCAGCTCTGGAGGTACCAATATAGGAGCTTTACATTCAGGGGTCAATAACACAGGAATTTTTAGTTCAGAAGATATCAATACAGGAGTTTCTAGTTCAGAAGGTGACATCTGAGGGGCCTTTGGCACAGGGGCTAACAGCAGCTGAGAAGCAGCGACCCCAGATGGTGAAGGTGGAGCGGGCTGCTCGATCTCTAGGACGACGGGTGGAGCGGAACGCCCACCCTCAGGGATGGCGATGGATGGAGCGGACTGCTCGCCTTCTGGAACTGCCACGGGTGGGGCGGACTGCTCGCCCTCTGTAACTGCGACGGGTGGGGCGGACTGCTTGCCCTCTGGAACTGCGACGGGTGGATGGGACTGCTTGCCCTCTGGAACTGCGAAAGGTGGAGGTCTCCCAACCTCTTGGATGATGGGTGGAGGTCTCCCGACCTCTTGGATAACGGGTGGAGGACTCCCAACCTCTTAGACAACGGGTGGAGGTCTCCCGACCTCTTGGACAACGCGTGGAGGTCTCCCAACCGCTGAAACAGTGGCTGGAGTGTGGTCCTCCTGCTGCTCCATCCTCGATACGGTCACGTCAGATGATTGAGGGAAACAGGAGGTCAGTGAGGCAACACCATTATCACAAGGAGCTAGGCAAGTCTCTTCTCATGTTGATGTTAAAGATGAAACGAAAGGAACTTACCTTAGCTCCTGGTCCTCTGCTGCTGGGGTGGCCGCCTCAGGGACAGCTGGAGCAGGAATGTGCACCTCGGGGGCAGCTAGAGCAGGATCATGCTTTTTGGAGACTGCCAGCACTGCAGGTGGAGGGTGATGTGGAGCTGGAGCGGTGCGAGGAGGTGTGGTTGACAGAGGCGCCGGAGCCCGGGGACACTTCGTTGTCGGCGCAGGTTGTGACACAGATGTGCTCTCCCCCTGCCCATGGAGTGATTGTGGTGAGGCTGGTGTGGACACAGGTGAATGGCGAGGAAAGGGAGGTGCTAGGGCCAGGGGATGCTTCTCCATTGGCACAAGCCTTGGCGATCCAGGTACATTCCTCACCATCTCGCGGTATGTCTGCTGGAGCTTGGAGGCAGACACTAACAGCCCGAACAGCTCGGGACAGTGCCACAGGCTGGGGTATGCTCTCACTCCCTCCGCCATGGCATCCAAATATTCCAGAGCCTCCTCTGGCGTGCGGCAGATGCAGGCGGTCGAGACAAGGTCTTTAATGGTTTCAGCTGCCCACACCTGATCCGCATTTAAACCCATACTTACAAAGTCCGTATGTGCTGAATCGATGCCTGCAGAGTCTGTGTTTGGTGCTTGTGAGACAGGAGAGGCTGGTGTTGGAGCTGGGGAACTGAGAGCTGGGGCTGGAGCAGAGTGAGGAGATTATAGTGTTAAAAAATGTCTCGTAGTTGGCATTGGGTCCCGCGATGGCGAAATCAGAGAACGTTCTCTTCCCATCCGGGATGTGACTGTGGAGCTGGGAAGAGGCAGGCTGGAGCTGGTGATACTGGAGGACAGCGAGAAGTGGATGACAGAGCCAGGGGACATTTCATCGTCAGCTCAGGCTCCCATAATGCTGAAACCAGAGGACACTTTTCTGTCAGCGCAGGTTTCGGGCTTCTCACTAGTCCACGGAGCAAATTTTCAGCAGTCTGACCAGACCAGGATATATCCTTAGGCTGGGGTTATTCTCGATTACTGCAGCAGCCTTGTCCAATAGCCCCATCGCTCTCTCCGGTCGGCATCTAAGATCAGACCCTCGATGAGCTGAGTCACCCAGCACTCCTCCTCATCCAGACCAAACACGCTGAAGTTTGTACCTACTGACTCCGTGTCTGGTGATGTCGTACTGTCATGTCTACCTCCAGTAGGTAAGGGTGGTGGACTCAAGTAGTAAGCAGAACTACAGCGTATCATGATTTATTTGCAGGAAAACACACAGAAACAAAATAACAGCACGTGGGCTGGAAAATGACTCGGGACACGGTAGAATAACAAACTTACAGGAACAATCGGAATACTGGATTACCAGCAGGGAATTATAGACGACGATGCCACACCAGACAGACACTGAACACTTACATATATACTGAGACAGGTAATCACAAACGAGAGCCAGCTAGGGAAACAGTCAGGGAAAGCAGGGAAGTGGATGCAGGTGAGGAGCACAGGATGGGCAGGGCTGTGCTGACAAATAGACAGGGGAGGCACATGAAACAGGACAACAGTACAGGAGTAATACAGAGACGGCATTGGCTATGGGTACAGAAAGCATGGGGAGCTGGAACAATAGGTGAAAACACACACACACACACACACACACACACACACACACACACACACACACACACACACACAATGCCTCAGGACCAGGCAGGGGATGACACAGAAGACAATGACAGAGGGCGCAGGGGAACACAGAGGGCAATAAATGCAAATAATCATACATGATCAGAGAAAAAAACAATACATGAACATAAAATGTGAGCTTGATCCTATGATCAAGCCCAGATTATGACAGAAACTTTTAAATTGGTGAGATGGAGGATAAATCAATGTAAACAAAACAAAGGACTTCAGCATGAGGATTTTTATTCTTACTGTTAGCTGGACAAAACTGCAGCAAACTGTGTCCAACTAGTCCATACGCAAACCATATTGTATTGTTTACCCTCTGAAAATGGCTCAAGGAGGTTTTTTGTAGAGAAAGATGTTTGTCATCAATGATTCTCACCAGAACACTGTGTGAGGCCCAGCAAACATGTCAGATAAATTTCCTTCCTCATGCAACATTAAACAATGCAAAATATATATTTTTAAATATTTAGACTTTCCTCATATGTTTACTGGCCTTCTTCTCCTCCTCCTCCTCCTCGACCAGGGATGGGACTTTAAAGCAAAATTATTACTCATTGACCCCTGGTATTTATTCAGCTATTCTTTAAAGAGTGAATCTATATAATAGTGGTTTTTGAATTTGAGTTTCAAATTTTGAGTTGAACTCCATCAGAGCTGCTCTTTTTCAGCAGTTCTGTTCATAACAATAATGGATAGCATTCCTCTGCACAGCAAAAAGTGCCATGTTTGATTTTTTTTTTTTTTATTTTTGGATATACTTTAATTAGTCCCAGAGGGAAATTACAGGGCATCCACCTGGATGGATGAGGCAGCCAAGGTGCAGCGCCAATCCCTGCTTATTGTGGACAATTTGTTTTCTTCATGGAGCAATAAGTTCCAATCACAGGTTGCAAATAAAGACTGACAACATGAGAGTGCTCCAAAAGTGAAGCCTCTGCATCTCAGTTGCCCTCTCATGGCTGGCTACAGTAAGATGTAAAGCCACTGCCATCCCATTATTGTGTGCTGCATTTTGCCAAACTGAAAAGACCTGTCCTCATAGTTATTTCTTAACATGCTGATGCATGGTCAGATGTTCGTTTTCCAGGTCTTTTTGGTTTTAATTACCTATTTGTTGCTGTAAAAATGAGGTATTGAGCAAAATTGTGATTGGTTGGATTAAGGGAGATGTCTGTGGGCTGCTGCATAGACTGCAGTGGGTGGCTGCATAGGCAGGAACCCAATGTCACACCTTCATGACAGTAGTTACTGTACAGACATCTGACTTCAAAAGTGTAAGATGGCACCAGCTTTAATCCAGGAAATAGGGCTTCACTTTTCTACAGTAGAAGTCAGTGGCAGTATGCCATCTCTATTTATTTACATCCCATGCTTCCAACATCAGGTGGTTTGCACCCAAGTGTGAAGTGACTGTGATGTGAATGAGGTCCTCCAAATCTACGTCCATGGTCTTCAGGGGGAAAAGGGGGGATTGCCTACTTCAGGTTGGGGATGAGGTCCTTCCTCAAGTTGAGGAGCTCAAATATCTCTGGATCTTATTTACAAGTAAGGAGAGAGTGGAGCAGGAGATTGACAGATTGATTTTTTTTTCAGCGTCTGCCATGATATAGGTTCTGTGCTGGTCCACTGTGGTGAAGTGAGAGCTAAACTAAAAAAAATTGCTGATTTTAGTGGTCGCTTTATAGTCCTACTCTTACCTATGACCACAAACTTTTTGTAGTGTCTAATAGACTCAAATCACAGATTCAGTTGTACAAAATTATTTCTCCATTTGGTGGCTGGGCTCATCCCTAGAGATGGGAAGAGCCCAGTCAGTCAGAGAGGTTCAGAGTAAAATCATTGATTTTTAACAAATGCTTAAAACAACACAAAAAAAAGTTAAAATGTTTATTACCTCTTTATAGGGCTGGGCGATAAAACAATAACGATAATGATCGCAAAATAACTTTTTCCTCAATACAGATATAAGATAGATAGATCGATCAATAGAGTGTTAATAGAACTCATTCAACCCATGTTTTGACAGACAACACGAAAAGCCAGTGATAATGAGAATACACCTCACCGAACTAATCATGTGGCTGGAATAGTCATGTTCGATTGATGCACACAGCATAAGTCTATATCGATATTGACTGATATGAAAAAAAATTAAATTGTGACTGGATTTTTTTTTTCCATATCACCCAGCCCCACCTCTTTATAACCTCTACAGCTGCAAGCTGTATTGCAGTTACAAATACGAAAAAAATCCTCCAGTAATTTCTGGTAACTGTTTTGAAGCTTTGACATAATCTAAAGATATTTGGAATATTTTGGCAGCTTGGATATCTTGGCAATATTAGGTTTAGATGCATCATACTGATGATTTTACAGGTAAAACATTAGCTTAAACCAGAGTGGTGTTGTAATTCTTTAGGCTGGCTGCCCCAAACCATCCAATTATCTACTTTTTTCTCATGCAGAGAAAATGACTTTAATGGTGAGAAATTCATTCTGGCTTATTCCTTTTGACATCTGTGGTTGACGTGACTGTGAGCTGGGATTTATGGTGACAGGTGTAAGTGAGCGATAAGTAATGGCAGACCGAAGCCAACCTACACAAAATGGCATACATCAGTGAATTTAGTTGACACAGACTCCCGTTTGACTACAGAGTTGCTTTCCACACAGTAGACCACCTGGCTACGCATTAAACAGCCTCAGTCTGCATGGGTCTGGCTGATGACTGACATGATGTATTAATCCACCGCTGAGTTGCGTGTCTGGGCTGTGACATAGCCACCTGCCAGCTCTGGGCTTCCTCCAGCAGCTGGATTTTATTTTTGTCCAGACTTGTTATACAATAAATGTTACTTGTTTTGTAAGTTGGTAATTAATACAAACCAACTTGAATTAAATCTAAACAGACTTTTACTGTAATTTCAACTTTAAGTTTCATTAGAGCATTTTAGACTCATACCTGATAGTTTTGTGCTCAGAAGTTCCTGTTGGTATTCCTCAACTAGTTAGGTTCGCTTTATTTGACATGATATACATGAGCTATTGTAAACCTTTTCCCCCTAGAATGTACAGTTACAATCAAAATTATTCAACCCCCACAGCAAATTAGGTTTATTGGCAAAAATGTACAAACTAGCGACTGTTTGCAATAAACAAATCAAACAAGAACAAGTTAAATAGCTCAACGGCATTAATGTTACAAGTGGATTTTCCAAATTCTACACAAAATGCCACTTTCGATGACTACTGCAGTATCAAAATTATTCAACCCCTTCATGACGAGCATCTTTAGTACTTAGTAGATTTCCCTTTTTTTTCCTGTTACGACCTGCTGCAAACATGATGCATAGCCAGACACCAGCTACGGCAGCATTCTTGAGGAATATTCTTAGGTTTGCATGCTGCAACCACCTTTTTCAAATCCCACTAGAGATTTTCAGTGGGTTCAAGTCAGCCGACTGAGATGGCCACTCTAGTATCTTCCAGGACTTGTTCAGAAACCAAGCCTTGGTGGACTCTGAGGTATACTTGGGATAATTGTCCTGTTGGAAGGTCCAGTGACACCCAAGCTTCAGCTTCCTCACAGACGGCATGACATTGTCTCCTCGGGTTTCTTGATACTTGATTGAATTCATCTTGTCCGGCACACGCTGCAGGTTTCCAGTACCAGAGAAAGTGAAGCAGCCCCAGAGCATCACTGAGCCACTGCCATGCTTCACTGTAGGCAGGGTGTTCTTTTCAGCGTATGCTTCATTCTTCCTCCTCCAGACATACCGCTGATCCATAGGCCCAAAAAATTCCAGTTTTGTTTCATCGCTCCACAGAACAGAATCATTCATTCATTTGAGTTTATTTCTAGCTTATCATAACAAACTATATTTTCCTTAAAACAAAAAATCATATTATAGACAGAAAGGGTATAGGCTAAAGCAGCAGCTTATTAAAGCCTACCCCTCATACACTACACAAATATTTAGCCAGCCACATAGCAACAGCAACAAAAATTCAACCTATATTCTAATTACATAATTATATAATTATAATTGAATTAAATTAAATACCATTGTATCTCTTCATTAGCACAATTTTTGTCAGATATTTAAACTTAAACTTATTAAATGTGCCACATAACTTCAAATCAGCAATAACATTATTTCATAACTTCACCCCTGCAACAGAAAAACAGTGGGGTTTTTTTTGTTTTGTTTTGGGGGTTTTTTAACACTGGTTCTTGTCTTTGGTTTCTGAAGAATACATGTTCCCCTTAAGTTCCAGTGCATCTGGAAAGTACTCACAGCGCTTCACTTTTTCCACATTTTGTTATGTTACAGCCTTATTCCAAAATGGATTAATTTTTCTCTCAAAATTCTACACATAATACCCCATAATGACAACATGAAAAACATTTTTTTTTTTTTTTAGATTTTTGCTGTTAACCTTTTGAGTGTGAGAGTTTGCATGCCCCTAGTGGCATTGTGCAGCACTGCACCTGCCATCTTACTCTGACATGATCGGCTACATTGAGGATTTGTACTGATCTGCCAGTTTCAGAAGGTGGCAGACATGCGTTGAAGGACTCAATGGATGACACGTAATACACCAAAGAAGAAGAACTCCTCATTTCCTTTTCCTGTTTTTAGCATTTTAGCCCAGAAAGCTAATATGGCTGCCGTCCGTCATCGTGCACAGTCACTTAGTCGGCTTTGTACGTGGAAAATAGCCGCGGCATACAAGTGAAATTTATGTCGGATAATTATAAGACTTTGTAGATGTGGTAGAGAGTGTAAATGACCGACGGAACTCAAAATAACAACTCCGATGGGTGAAAACGCAGCAACCATGGCAGCGAGCGAGTCCCCTTAGCCGCCGGTAAGTGAGGAATTAGTTTTTTTTAATATTGTACTGATTTCTTATTCATATACTGTGAAGGTAAGATGATGAGGTACCTTTGTACAAAAAACGGTGTCAAAAGACTGAACCATTCTTTGTGTAAATGCGTCCAAAGTCCAGTTTTGACAGAGTTATGGAATTTAAAGAGGTGCCGTGACTTTATGCAAATTAGATGAGTAAATTTATTCCTATCTGAAACTTTGGATCATATTTTACATCTTTCTAATTGACAGTAAGCCATTATCTCTTACCACTTTCAAGTTATAGCCTTGGAAATCTGAACTATTTTATTGACAAAAAAATATTTACCACTCTTGACCACTAGGGGTTATGTCACAATTTGGCGACAGACACACTCAGAGAGTTAAGAATAAAAAACTAAGAAATCACATGTACATAAGTATTCACAACCTTTGCTCAATACTTTGTTGATGCACCTTTGGCAGCAATTACAGCCTCAAGTCTTTTTGAATATGATGCCACAAGCTTGATACACCTATCTTTGGGCAGTTTCACCCATTCCTTTTTGCAGCACCTTTCAAGCTCCATCAGGTTGGATGGGAAGCGTAGGTGCACAGCCATTTTCAGATGTCTTCAGAGATGTTTAATTGGATTCAAGTCTGGGCTCTTGCTGGGCTACTCAAGGACATTCACAGAGTTGTCCTAAAGCCACTCCTTTGATACCTTGGCAGTGTGCTTAGGGTTGTTGTCCTGCTGAAAGATGAACCGTCACCCCAGTCTGAGGTCAAGAGCACTCTGGAGCAGGTTTTCATCCAGGATGTCTCTGTACATTGCTGCATTCATCTTTCCCTCTATGCTGACAAGTCTCCCAGTTCCTGCTGCCAAAAAACACCCCCACAGCGTGATACTGCCTCCAACATGCTTCACTGTAGGGATGGTATTGGCCTGGTAATGAGCAGTGCCTGGTTCCCTCCAAACATGACGTCTGGCATTCACGCCAAAGAGTTCAATCATTGTCTCATCAGACCAGAAAATTTTGTTTCTCATGGTTTGAGAGTCCTTCAGGTGCATTTTGGCAAACTCCAGGACAGCTGCCATGTGCCTTTTACTAAGGAGTGGCTTCCGTCTGGCCACTCACCCATACAGGCCTGATTGGTGGATTGCTGCAGAGATGGTTGTCCTTCTGGAAGGTTCTCCTCTCTTCACAGAGGAAAGCTGGAGCTCTGACAGAGTGACCATTGGGTTCTTGGTCACCTCCCTGATTAAAGCGAGCTCTAGAAAGAGTCCTAGTGGTTCCAAACTTTGAGGTCACTGTCCTCATTGGGACCTTCAAAGCAGCAGAAATTTTTCTGTATCCTTCCCCAGAGTTGTGCCTCAAGACAATCCTGTCTCGGAGGTCTACAGACAATTCCTTTGACTTCATGCTTGGTTTGTGCTCTGACATGCACTGTCAACTGTGGGACCTTATATAGACAGGTGTGTGCCTTTCCAAATCATGTCCAAGCAACTGAATTTACCACAGGTGGACTCCAATTAAGCTGTAGAAACATCTCAAGGATGATCAGTGGAAACAGGATGCGCCTGAGCTCAATTTTGAGCTTCATGGCAAAGGCTGTGAATACTTATGTATATGTGATTTCTTAGTTTTTCATCTTTAAAAAATTTGCAAAAATCTAAAAAAAAAATAAAAAAATATCCCTCTTTTCATGTCATCATTATGGGGTATTGTGTGTAGAATTTTGAGGGGAAAAAGAATTTAATCCATTTCGGAATAAGGCTGTAAAGTAAAATGTGAAAAAAGTGAAGTGTTGTGAATACTTTCCAGATGCACTGTATAATTGCTTTTCCTCAGCTGGAACAACTCCTGGATACAAGGAGGTAACTGGAAGTTTTTTCATCCTGAAGATAATCTGTAAAATTTTGAAATCTTTTAAGTCACTGAATTTTTAAGTATTTAATTTAACATATAGTGGATTTGTAGAATCATAATAATTTGCTCAACACACAAGTCTTATTGCTTTTTTTTGTAATTAAAATCAATCAATCAATCTTTATTTGTATAGCACTTTTCAAACATTAAATGCTGTGCAAAGTGCATTACATAGATAAAAACAGTAGACACATTTAGATATATATATTTACGCGATACATCCCCACCCCTTCCAACCCTCCCCAAAACATACCCACAAAACATGCACACTGGCACATACAACCACCCCCAATTTCACTTAAACACATATAAAATAGAAGAGACATTGCTCGGCACTGAGGCACCATGTGAAAGAGCAAACATCCTGTGGAGCCCCCCATGCCGGGAGACCACACAGCCCATAACCACAGAGCACACCACAGAGGCCACCCCAACCAGGACAGGCCGGGGCCCACACCACAGCTATAGGCAATGGCATAAAGCCCCCACCCACCCAAGCTAGAGCGACCCACGAGACCAGCACCCCTGCAGATGGCCCAGGCAGCATCCAGCATGAGGCTCTCCACTGAGGAAACACTGGAGCTAAAACACATAAAATACAAGCTAAAACTAAGAGCACATAGAACAAAGGGAACTAAAAACCCATTCTTATAAACTGAGCTAAGAACACATCAAAATAAGAGAATCTAAAAGCAAATGGAGCTAAGAAGAATGTAAAACAATGGAACATAAATGACTACTTCAATAATAGTTAAACAGGTTTGTTACAAGCCAAATTTAAAAAGGTACGGAAAGAAATTAAGAACACACAAAAACAAGAAGAACTAAAAACCATACTTAAAAACTGAACTAAAACATAAGAAAAGACGAGAAAATCTAAAAACAAATGGTGCCAAGAAGAACATAAAACAGCGGAACATAAATGACTACTTCAACAATAGTTAAACAGGTTAAAAATATTGAATTAATTCAATTCGGACCTGTGCTATGGATCCATTGAGAGGGCCTATAAATCACTCCCCCTTCCTCCTTTAGGATCCTCAGATCACAACTGTGTGCATTTGCTGCCCACATATAAAACTGCTCTCAGAAGAGGCAAGGTGAAGACCAGAGACATTGATGTGTGGACAGATGATTCAGTGCACTGCCTCCAGGAATGCTTTAACTGTACGGACTGGGAGGTTTTTACACCGTCCTGTGGGGATGATTTGGACTCTTTGGTGGACGTCACATGCTCATACATGACTTTCTGTAAAAATATGATCGTTCCACGTAAACGTGTCAAAATATATCCCAACAACAAGCCATGGGTTACAAAATCAGTTAAATCCTGCTTACAGAGGAAAGCACTTGCCTTTAAACAGGGGTCTGTTTCTGAGCTACAGGTTGCCACAAAAGAGCTGAAGTCCGAAATTTTAAGAGCAAAACAGAATTATAAATCAGAATTGGAAAGTAAGATGGCAACAAAGAAACTTGGTTCAGCCTGGGCCAGTATGAAAACTATTGCAGGCCTTCAGAGCACAGAATGCAGCAATCGTGTGTTTTTAGATGGTTTTAATTCAGACACAGAGTTGGCTAAAGCTCTTAATTGTTTTTATGGTCGTTTTGACTCCTTTGATTTTAGCACTGAAACCCAAGATTTGAAACAGAAACTCAAAGACAATCAGCACTTTAATATTGAGGTGCAGGATATTAAAAGGGAGTTCTGCGCTGTAAAAATGAACAAAAGTCAGGGCCCTGATAATATATGTGGGCGCTTGGTAAAGTCCTGTGCACACGAACTGAGTCCTGTATTTCATTACATTTTCAAGAAGTCCTTACAGACACAACATGTGCCCAAGATCTGGAAAGATGCCGTGGTTGTTCCCGTTCCAAAATCCAGCTGTCCTAAAACGGTAAACGACTTTAGACCAGTTGCTTTGACTTCAATTTTAATGAAAATTTTTGAAAAACTGGTCAGATGTGAGGTCCTAAAGCAGACTGAACATGCATTGGATCCTCTGCAGTTTGCCTATAAGCCTCACAGAGGAGTGGAGGACACCACTGTCACTCTGTTTAACATGCTTTTTAAACATCTGGATTTTAATGGGACACACGCCAGGCTTTTATTTGTGGACTTTTCCTCCGCCTTTAATACAATCCAACCTCATATTTTAGTTGAAAGGCCCCTGCAACAATTTGATTTGAGCAATAATCTGGTGGGTTGAATTCTGGATTTCTTAACCAACAGGACGCAGAGAGTAAGGGTCAATGGTACATTGTCTGACCTAAAGTGCTCTTCTACTGGCTCTCCTCAGGGGTGTGTGTTGTCACCACTACTCTTCATCCTGTACACAAACATGTGTCGGAGCAGACATGACAACAGACACATTATAAAGTATGCTGATGATTCAGTTATTGTCAGTCTCCTCCAGGATGGTGAGTGTGGCCACGGCCCAGTAGTTGATGATTTTGTTCACTGGTGTGAGGATTCCTACCTGCAGCTGAATACGACAAAAACTAAAGATATGATTATTGACTTCAGGAGGAAAACTCCCAGGCACAAAGTCACTGTACTAAAAGGTCAGACCACTGAATGTGTACAATCCTACAAATATTTTGGGACGATTATTGATAGTAATTTAAACTTTGAAGAGAACTGTGAAAGGGTGTGCAAAAAGGGTCAGCAACATTTGCATTGCTTGAGGAAACTTGCACGCTTCCAAACTGACCAAACCATAATGACAATGTTTTATCGGGCTTTTATTGAATCTGTTTTATCCTTTTCTTTAGTGTCATGGTTTGGTCAGATAAAACTGAAGCAGAGGAAATCCTTGGATCAGGTAGTTAGATGGTCCAGTCATTTGCTTGGTGAGTCACAACTGAGCCTAACATCCCTGTACACCAGACAAGTACAGAGGATGGCTACCTCCATTTTAAATGATGACTCCCACCCTTTGCACTGCCACTTTCAGCTTCTTCCCTCAAGACGGAGGTTTGCTGTCCCAAAAAGCAAAACCCAGCGCTACAAAGACAGCTTTGCTCCTGCTGCTGTCAAAGAGTTGAACAAGTTGTAACAATATATTGCACATAATTTAGGTACCTATTTATTAACTCCATTTTATATTTACTTATTTTTGTAGGATTTTATTTGGGTTCTAAATCTTTTATTGGGTTTTAGACCTTTGAGTTTTTAACCTCTTTGACTAGTCTTTAACTTTTTAATATGACCCTTCTCTCTTATCTCTGGTTTTTCTCTCATCTCTTTTTCTTTATACCCTGATTGATGGAGCCTTGAGTATTTTTATCATGTTTATAGTCAGCTTTATGTGTGCCTGTGTTTATGTTGAATGTAATTGTGGCTTGTAAATATGGATGTCACCAGACTGCAAAACAAATCTACCTACGGGTACAAATAAAGGAACCTGAACCTGAATTCAATTCAGCTTTATTTATATAGCGCCATTTCACAACAACAGTCGTCTCCTAGCACTTTCAACTGTAGGGGGGACCCCCACAGTTGCAGAAAGACCCCAGCAATCAGGTGAAACCTGTGAGCAAGCACTTGACGACGGTGGAGAGGAAAAACTCCCTTTTTACAGGAAGAAACCTCCAGCAGAACCAGGCTCAGGGAGGGGCAGTCATCTGCTGCGACTGGCTGGGGGGTGAGGGGACAGAGAAGATGAAAAGAACAGACATGTAGAGAGCAAACAGCATGATGGGGACTCAGTCTATGGGAGAGAGCAAACAGATGTTAATGACCAGCAAAAAAAAAATATTTCATTGAGAGTGAAGAAAGGAGTGAGGCCCAGTGCATTATTGGAGGTCCCCCGGCTGACTTAACCCATTAGCAGCATAACTAAGGGAGGGTTCAGAAACACATGATCCCTCCCTAATTGTAGGCTATATCAAAAAGGAAGGTTTTAACCCTATTCTTAAAAACAGAGATCGAGTCTGACTCCCGAATCCAGATTGGCAGCTGGTTCCACAGGAGAGGAGCTTGATAACTGAAGGCTCTGCCTACCATTGTACTTTTGGAGATTCTAGGTATTACAAGTAATCCTGCATTTTGGGAGCGTAGTGCTCTGTTAGGATAATACGGTAGTATCAGATCTTTTAAATAAAAAGGAGCCTGATTGTTTAGAGCTTTGTAAGTAAGAAGAAGGATTTTAAACTTAATTCTAAACTCTATGGGAAGCAAATGAAGGGAGGCCGGAACCGGAGAGATATGATCTCTCTTTCTAGTACCTGTTAAAACTCTTGCTGCAGCATTTTGGATCAGCTGAAGACTTTTTAAAGATGTTTTAGGACAGCCTGATAATAAAGAATTACAATAATCTAATCTCGAGCTAACAAAAGCGTGGATCAGCTTCTCAGCATCACTCTGAGACAAGATGCTCCTAATCTTGGCAATATTACGCAAATGATAGAAGGCAGTCTTAGAAACAAATTTAATATGTGAATTGAAGGACAGATCCTGATCAAAAATAATTCCAAGGTTCCTCACAGAGCTATTAAGAGAAAGAGTAACCGCATCCAAACTGAAAGTTTGATTTGGAAAGGTATTTCTAAGGTTTTTTGGACCAACAAGAATGACTTCAGTCTTATCTGAATTTAATAGCAGGAAATTACAAGTCATCCAAGCTTTGATTTCCTTGAGACAGGCTTCCAGCTTGGCTAATTGATTACTATCATCTGGCTTCATTGACAAGTATAATTGTGTATCATCTGCATAACAATGAAAACGTATAAAGTGCTTTCTAATAATGTTGCCTAACAGAAGCACACAGTGGGGAAAAAGTATTTAGTCAGCCACCAATTGTGCACGGTCTCCCACTTAAAAGATGAGAGAAGTCTCCAGTTTTCATCATAGGTATACCTCAACTATGAGAGACAAAATGAGAAAAAAAAAAATCCAGAAAATCACATTGAAGGATTTTTAATGAATTAATTGGTAAATTCCTCGGTAAAAGAAGTATTTGGTCAATAACAAAAGTTCATCTCAATACTTTGTTATATACCATTTGTTGGCAATGACAGAGGTCAAACGTTTTCTGTAAGTCTTCACAAGGTTTTCACACACTGTTGCTGGTATTTTGGCCCATTCCTCCATGCAGATCTCCTCTAGAGCAGTGATGTTTTGGGGCTGTCGCTGGGCAACACGGACTTTCAACTCCCTCCAAAGATTTTCTATGGGGTTGAGATCTGGAGACTGGCTAGGCCACTCCAGGACCTTGAAATGCTTCTTACGAAGCCACTCCTCCATTGCCCGGGTGGTGTGTTTGGGATCATCGTCATGCTGAAAGACCCAGCCACGTTTCATCTTCAATGCCCTTGCTGATGGAAGGAGGTTTTCACTCAAAATCTCATGATACATGGCCCCATTCATTTTTTCCTTTACACGGATCAGTCGTCCTGGTCCCTTTGCAGAAAAACAGCCCCAAAGTATGATGTTTCCACCCCCATGCTTCACAGTAGGTATGGTGTTCTTTCTCCTCCAAACACGACAAGTTGAGTTTTTACCAGAACATTCTATTTTGGTTTCATCTGACCATATGACATTCTCCCAATCCTCTTCTGGATCATCCAAATGCTCTCTAGCAAACTTCAGACGGGCCTGGACATGTACTGGCTTAAGCAGGGAGACACGTCTGGCACTGCAGGATTTGAGTCCCTGGCGGCGTAGTGTGTTACTGATGTAGCTTTTGTTACTTTGGTCCCAGCTCTCTGCAGGTCATTCACTAGGTCCCCTCATGTGGTTCTGGGATTTTTGCTCACCGTTCTCGTGATCATTTTGACCTCACAGGGTGAGATCTTGCATGGAGCCCCAGATCGAGGGAGATTATCAGTGGTCTTGTATGTCTTCCATTTTCTAATAATTGCTCCCACAGTTGATTTCTTCACACCAAGCTGCTTACCTATTGCAGATTCAGTCTTCCCAGCCTGGTGCAGGTCTACAATTTTGTTTCTGGTGTCCTTTGACAGTTCTTTGGTCTTGGCCATAGTGGAGTTTGGAGTCTGACTGTTTGAGGTTGTGGACAGGTGTCTTTTATGCTGATAATGAGTTCAAACAGGTGCCATTAATACAGGTAATGAGTGGAGGACGGAGGAGCCTCTTAAAGAAGAAGTTACAGGTCTGTGAGAGCCAGAAATCTTGCTTGTTTGTAGGTGACCAAATACTTATTTTACCGAGGAATTTACCAATTAATTCATTAAAAATCCTTCAATGTGATTTTCTGTATTTTTGTTTCCTCATTTTGTCTCATAGTTGAGGTATACCTATGATGAAAATTGGAGACCTCTCTCATCTTTTAAGTGGGAGAACTTGCACAATTGGTGGCTGACTAAATACTTTTTTGCCCCACTGTATATAAACTAAAAAGAGTAGGGCCTAGCACAGATTCCTGTGGAACTCCATAACTAGTGGCTTGTTTAGTGATTGGTGATTGTTTTATATGTTTTTCCCCTGGCTTCCACACCATGCAGGTGCATCTCACTAAATTAGAATATCATCAAAAAGTTGATTTATTTCAGTAATTCAATTCATAAAATGAAACTCATATTTTATATAGATTCATTACAGATAGAGTGATGTATTTCAAGTGTTTATTTCTTTTAATTTTGATGGTTATGGCTTGCAGCTCATGAAAACCTGACAATCAGTTTCTCAAAAAATTAGAATATTACATAAGATCAATTTTAAAAAATTGATTTTTTTAATAGAAATGTTGGCCGACTAAAAGTACTTCCATGCACACACTCAATTGCACACACTCAATTCTTGGTCAGGGCTCCTTTTGCATGAATTAATACTGCATCACTGTGGCATGGCATGAAGGTGATCAGCCTGTGTTTCTACTTAGGTGTTATGAAGGCCCATGTTGCTTTGATAGTGGCCTTCAGCTCATCTGCATTGTTGGGTCTGGTGTCTCTCGTCTCCCTGTTGACGATACTTCATAGATTCTGTATGGGGTTTAGGTCAGGAGAGTTTGCTGGCCAGTAAAATATGGTGATACCATGGTCATTAAACCATTCTTTGGTACTTTTGGCAGCAATGTGGGGCAGGTGCCAAGTCCTGCAGGAAAATGAAATCAGCATCTCCATAAACCTTGTCAGCAGAGTGAAGCATGAAGTGCTCTAAAATGTCCTGGGAGACAGCTGCATTGACTTTGGACTTGATAAAACACAGTGGACTAACACCAGCAGATGACATGGCTCCCCAAATCAGGTGCCAAGTCCTGTCACTTGGAAATCAAGGTCCCAGAATCTGGAGGAAGAGTGAACAGGCACGGAATTCAAGTTGCTTGAGGTCCAGTGTGACGTTTCCACAGTCAATAATGATATGTGGAGCCATGCCATCTGCTGGTGTTCTTCCACTGTGCTTAATCAAGTCTAATGTCAGTGCAGCCATCTAACAGGAAATTTTAGAGCACTAAATGCTCCCCTCTGCTGACAAGCTTTATGGAGTTGCTGATTTCATTGAAGAGTGATATAAGCAGTGACGCAGGTGACAACAACAAAACCTGGATGAATCCCGATTCTTGGACAAAACGTCACAAAGCTGTGAGGAAGACATCGTCACAAATCCACAAAGATATGAGGATTACATCAGAAAGCTATGAGGACGACATCACAAAGCTATGAGGAAAACGTCACAAAGCTATGAGGAAAATGTCACAAAACTATGAGGAAAACATCACAAAGCTATGAGGAAAACGTCAGAGCGATACAATAAGAGGAAAAACGTCACAAAGCTAGAAGGAAAACATAATCAAGTCAGTGGCGGTAATGCACCTTTGAGCTGGTTGCCAACCGCCAATCAAATCTAACAGAAGAAGAAGAAGAAGAAGAATTTTCCCGCAGGACATGGCACCTGCCCACACTGCCAAAAGTACAAATACCTGGTTTAATGACCATGATATTGCTGTGCTTGATTAGCCAGCAAACTCTCCTGACCTAAATCCCATAGAGAATCTATGGTGTATTGTCAAGAGGAAGATGAAATACACCAGACCCAGTAATGCAGACGAGCTGAAGGCCGCTATCAAAGCAACCTGGGCTTCCATAACACCTCAGGAGTAACACAGGCTGATCGCCTCCATGCCATGCTGCACTGATGCAGTAATTATGCAAAAGGAGCCCCGACCAAGTATTGAGTGTGTACAGGGACATACTTTTCAGTTGGCCAACATTTTTATTAAAAATCTTTTTTTTTAATTAATTTTATGTAATATTCTAATTTTCTGAGAATCTGAATTTTGGGTTTTCATGAGCTATAAGCCATAACCATCAAAATTAAAAGAAATAAACACTTGAAATATATCACTATGTGTGTAATGAATCTATATAATATGAGTTTCACTTTTTCAATTGAATTATTGAAATAAATCAACTTTTCGATGACATTCTAGTTTATTGAGATGCACCTGTATATCATGTATAGAACTCTGAGCGAACAGTATAATATACAGTATACAATGAATGTGACAAGATCTTTAGCTTTGTTATAATGCAGTAGACTTTGGTATTTTTGTCTTTTACAGTATATGAGGTTTCCAACTTAATTTACTATCCAATAATGCACCCAAGAATTTTGTTTTGGATACACTATCAGTTTCACTGTCATTTATCATAAGTTTTCTATTCAAATATACCGATCGATTCCCAAACGTTATGATTTTTTTTTTAACTTAAATTCAATGATAATTTATTTGTATCAAACCATTTCTTGGCGGTTCCTAATTCTTTCTCAACAATATCCAGTAGTTAATCCAGATTGTCTCCACTTTTAAATATGGTAGTATCATTTGCAAATAGAATACATTTTTTTTTTTTTTTTAAGTTTTTGTAAAGGGTATACAGGTCGTTACAGCAATGCAGTGTTTACATTTTCATCACATGTTCCCTTATTTTCTGATATCTGACAACATTGGAAGATTAATTCTTACAACACCCCTTTTTTTTTTTTTTTTTAAGTGAAAGAAAAAGTGAAATTAAAGAGAAAAAAAAACAAGAAACAAATAAAAAAAAAAAAAACAAACCAGTAAAAAACAAACAAAAAGAAAAAGTAAGTAAATAAAGATAAAAGAGCATCTGAGTAGCTTTGGAACAAAGAGCGGAACCATTATTGAAATGGTATTTGTCAAAGATTAGATCTAATGGAAGACACATATGCGGTCCAGGGTTGCCAGAAGTTCATGAACCCATCCATGTCCTGTCTCAGTGCGAATGTCAACTTTTCCATCGAGTAAATGTCTTGGATCACGTTAGTCCAATCTTCAGGTGTAGGACAGTCCTTCAACATCCATTTTTTAGTTAGAGCTTTTTTGCTTGCCAATATTAAAACATTGAATAAGTATTTTTCTCCTCGTCTTTCCAGTGAGTCCGGTAGTAAACCCAAATACAAAGTTACAAAAGAAAAGGGAACTGTAATTTTGAATATTTTCCCCAATATTGTCTGTACCTTGGTCCAATATTGGTGGATAACTGGGCATGACCAAAACACATGAAAATGATTTGCAGTCTTTTCACCACACAAGCGCCAACAGTTCAATCCCTTATGGGTAAATTTGTTTTGTGCAGGTGTTCTGAAAAATCTTGCCAAGTTTTTCCATCCAAATTCTCTCCACTGCAGGGATGAGGTACTTTTCCATTGCTGTTTATTTAGCTTTTCCCATATTTCCAGTTGTAAAGTGAAATTCCCCTCTTTTTCCCATCTCTCTTTTATATAAGATGTGTTGTCTCCTTTTAAGTCTTGAAGACCTTGGTATATTTTAGAAATGTATCTGCTCCCTGGGATCCCTTTATATGCCATTAAGAAGACCTTCAGAACACCTGACTGGGCCCTTTCCAAAACCTCCTTTTTAAGTATATTGTTTATGTGGTGTCTAAGCTGGAAGAACCTGTAAAGGTCTTGATTTATTAGGCCTTGTTTTTTCAAATCTTCAAAACTTCTTAAGATTTGCCCTTTAAAAAAATCGTAATATTTTATCAGCCCTTTCTCCTTCCACTTTTTAAATCTGGTGTCTGTTTTATTAGGAGTAAAGTCCTGATCATAGGCGATCCATTGCAGAAGTCGATAGGGCTCTTTAGTTTGATTCTCTCTGACTATCTTAAACCAAATTTTTAGCGGGGTCTCTATCCACGGGTTAGTGTTATTCAAAAGCTTAGGTAAGACATTGTTCCCTATTATCGCCTGTAGGGGGATGTCACTTGTTATTTGGCATTCGATCTCCTTCCATTGTGCAGTGTAGACTGGGTTACATATCTCTACTAAAGTTTTAATTTGTGCGGCTTTAAAGTAGTCCCTGATATTTGGCAGCGCGAGCCCACCTTTGTCTTTGTTTAGCTGTAGGGTTCTATATCTGATTCTAGGTCTCTTGCCCTGCCATATGAATCTTGAGATCCTTCTGTCCAGCTCCTGCCATGTTTTTTTGGGAGGTTCTACCGGTATTGTTTGGAAAAGGTATAGAAGACGTGGAAGTATATTCATTTTGACTGCTTCAATTCTTTGTGCAGTACCCAAGAATGGTATCATATTCCATCTTGCTAGGTCAGATTTTATTTTTGTCACCAGTGGATCATAGTTTAGTGATATAATTTTGTTGAGTTGTTTCGGGATATTGACCCCCAGATATTTCATAGATTCCGACTCCCAGTTAGTTTTGAGTTTGCTTAGTGAATAATGATTTGGGTCATAGTTGAATGTTAAAACTTGGGTTTTATGCATATTTAATTTGTACCCCGATAAATCTCCATACTCTGAAAAAACTGAGGTTAGTTCTGGTAAAGAAGTGTCCGGCTGCCCTAGGTATATTAAAATGTCATCAGCAAAGAGTGCTATTTTATGTTCCTTCTGACCAAGTGTAATACCTTGAATTTTTTGGTTTTGTCTTATCCATTGGCTCAGAGGTTCTATGAAGATTGCAAAGAGCAGTGGAGACAGGGGGCAGCCCTGACGACATCCTCTTTCCAGTTCAAAAGATGATGATAAATTACCGTTAATCCTTATTTTAGCTGTTGGTTTTTTATATAATGCCTGTATAGTTCTAATGAAGTTATGAAAATTGAAACTGGATAAGATTCTATATAGAAAAGACCAGTCAACCGAATCGAATGCTTTTTCAGCATCTAATCCCAATATGACTGCATTTAAGTTATATTTTTTTATATGATGAATTATGTGTAAAGTGCGTCGAATGTTGTCTTGTGTCTGTCTTTGTCTTATAAAACCTGTTTGGTCTAAATGAATTAGGTCTGTCAGTATATTTTCTAACCTTTTGGCAAGGATAATGGTAAAAAGCTTATAGTCCTGATTTAGTACACTGATTGGTCTGTAGTTGGAGCACTCTAGTTTATCCTTTTCAGGTTTAGGTATAACTGCAATGACCCCTTCTCTCCAGGAGGGGGGGATTTCCCCTGTGTGGAGGACATAATTAAAAGTTTTCAGGAGGAGAGGAGATAGTTGCTGTTTAAAGGTTTTGTACCACTCTGCTGTATAGCCATCAGCTCCTGGGGATTTGTTAGCTTTAAGTTTCATAATTGCTTTTTCCAATTCTTTAGGATGTATTTCTGACAGTAGTGTTTTATTTTGTGACTCCGTAAGTTGGGGAAGGTTTAATGTGTTTAGGAATGCCTCGGATGCGTTTTTATGTTTTTTTGTGGGAGTATAAGTTCTTATAGTAATTCTCGAAGTTTTTAAGAATATCCTGAATTCTGAATTTTATTTCCTTTGATACTGGGTCTCTGATTTTGTAGATTGCTCTTTCTGTTTGATGTTTCCTCAATTTATAGGCTAGCAATTTTGCCGATTTACTGCCTGCTTCATAGTATTTTTGTTTCAGAAATGTAAGTTTCTTCTGGATTTCTATTGTGTAGATCTCATTTATTTGGTTTTTAATTTCCTTAATCTTGAGCGAGTCAGTAGAATGAGTGTTGCCTTTGTGTTCTTTTTCTAGGTTCCTAAGTTCTGACTCTAATGTGGATAGTTTTTCTTGTCTTAGTTTCTTTTGGGTTGCCAGTTTTGCAATAATCTTTCCTCTTATTACAGCTTTACATGCATCCCACAGTATTAAAGGGGATACTTCTCCATTATCGTTATCTTCCAAATATCTGAGAATATCTGATTCCAATTCATCTTTCAATGGTCCTTTCAGGACATTTGAATTTAACCTCCAAGAAAATGTATTATTTGTGTATTTTTGGATATTTAAGTCCATGTAGATCGGACTGTGGTCGGAGAGATCCATCAGTCCTATTTTACATGTTTTTACTCTTCCAATGTCTCTATTAAACATAAAAAAATAGTCAATCCTTGAGTAAGATGAATGTGGAGTTGAGTAAAATGTATAGTCTTTTACACTGGGGTTGAGTTCCCTCCACACGTCACCGATTCCCAATTCTTTTAGTAGCATCCGAGTCTTCCTGTTTTGGGTGTTATTTTGATGTGGGGAATTACCAGAAGCATCCCAGTATGGATTCAGTCTAAGATTGAAGTCCCCACCACATATCACTAAACCTTGAGCTTTAGTTATCATTAGGTCGAATACATTTTTATAAAATTTCCAGTTAGCCCCTGGGGGAGCATACACATTCAGCAGGGTGATATCTTCTCCCTCTAGCCGCCCAGTTACCAAACTGTATCTCCCTTCTTTATCTTTGTGTTCTGATTTTTTTTCAAATGTAATTTTGGTTGATATCAATGTCGCTACTCCCCTCCTCCTCCCTGATTTATATGAAGATGAAGAGATCATTTTAAACCCTTGTCTACTGAGTTTATTGTGTTCCACGTCTGTTAGGTGGGTTTCTTGTAAAAGTATTATTCCTGCTTTGTCTTTTTTCATTTTGCCTAGAATCTTGGATCTTTTAACTGGATTCAGGATTCCTTTTACATTATATGAAATTATTTTGGTTACACCCTGTTTCTCCATTGTGTTGTTTTGTTTAGTATAACTGTGTGGTGGCCCTCTTTTGTGCTACTCAGAAACTGAAAGAACATTAAAAACAAGAAAAACATTAAGAACATAGTGTAAAAAACTTTAAAAAACTTTAAAACAAAAAGCTGTCATAAGAACTTCCTGAGCTGAGGTCTTTTTAAAGACCCTGTAAGAGCCTTGATGGAGTGAAGGCTCTGAGGGAAATTCCTCAAACTCTGTTACGTGTTGAGGGCCCTCTCTTACCACTGAAAGTAGTCCCATGCTTTTAACGTGAGTTTCAGAACCCAATCCAAACTTGTAATGATTTTTTTTTTTCCTTTTATGCCTAAACCCTGTGAAATTGTGTGCACCCTCCCACCCCCATCACATCAAACATTCACGCAAAAACAGTATTTGTTAGTATGAGGAGAACATGTGGATTATTGTCACATTTCTATTTTAACAAGTTTTTTTTTTATTACAAAGACTTATTTGTTTCAAATAATAGGATTGTTCCATGAAATGTTTTACCACATGCTGAATATGCATCTCCTTTAATGTTTGTTACCTTGTATGAGGGGGGTTGGATGTGCGGATTGATTCAAGAGAAAAAAAAAAAAACACGTTTCATCGCCGTAGAAGACCCTTAACTTCGCAGGAAATGGTGTCTGAAAGCGCAATTTCTTCTCTCTTAACACCTTTTTCGCGTCAATACTGGTAATTGGTGTTTTAAATTCTAATTGTTTAATCTGCCATGCCAATAATTTCCCTGATTTTTCACCTTGTTCATAAAAAGTTTGCTTCAATCTTAGAAGACTCGAGGCAGCTCTATTCGCTGATTTTTTGTCATATTCAGCTCTCAGAATCAGTAATTCGTTCTCTAACTTTGGGTTACTTCCTGTATACACTTTTTCTTGAAGAATTTTTATTTTACGTTCCAATTGGACTCTCTCCTCTCGAGTCTTCTTAGATTTTGAACCTGTGTAACTAATAATATGCCCCCTAATAAAAGCTTTGAAAGCCTCCCACTTTATACATGCTGATGTTTGTGTAGTATTGATATCAAAGAACTCATCTATCTGTTTTTCTATGTACTTAACAAATTCCTCATCCTGAAGCCATTTATGCTTAAATTGCCACCTACCTGGATCCTTTGTCAATTTCTTATCTACATATATTAGACAGCAGGGTGCATGATCAGATATCACGATGTTATCATAGAAACAGTTTTGAATCTTGGACCTTAATTCTATGGAGATCAAAAAATAGTCAATACGTGAGAATGTCTTGTAGGTATTAGAATAACAAGAATAGGCTTTGACTTGTGGTTTTATTTCTCTCCATATATCTAGCAATCTCAATTCTTTCATAAAATGATTAATGGTCATCCTACATCCATTGTGCGTACAGTCCAGTCCTGTTGATCTATCTATACTGGGACTCAATGTACAATTAAAATCCCCTGCTATTATATGTTGCCCTGTAAGTGATGATAAAGTAAGAAATAAATTAGTGAAGAAGTTTTGATCATCTATATTGGGACCGTATAAGCTCACCACATTTATATTTTCTAATAACAAAGATCCTTGGATGATTAGATATCTTCCTAATTTGTCTCCTATTACATTTTTCATTTGAAATGGGACTGTTTTATGTATGAGAGTCATAACTCCCCTGGCTCGGGATGAAAATGATGAGGTGAACACATTTCCCTGCCATCTTCTCCTAATTCTTTTTACATCCTCCTCTATTAGATGAGTTTCTTGTTAAAACACAATTTTTGAACCTATGTCTTTTATTTTATTCATAACTTGTTTAAGTTTTTTTTAGATTTTGTAGACCTCTGCAAATCCATGAAGTTAAATTAAGATTAACGCTTTGGTCTATGATCAATAAGGAGTTTGAGATTACCTTGCAATATAAACATGCTCATACAGAGAAGCAAAAACATGGATGGTTGAACATTCATCCCACAAACTACACAAAAACAAATTCCCCCTCCCCACATTTGTGGTAATCCCCCCAAAATCAAAAAAAAAATTCTGTCTCCCGCTATAGCCAGTGACTGCTCCACACCCGCGAGGATCAGTCAAACCACTCTTTCTTTTTCCTGTCAATCACCCTGACTCTACTACTTTTTAATGACATGACATTAACTCTCTTCTGTAGTTTTTCCAACTTAACTCCAAAATTTTATAGCAACTTTGTACATTATATTTTTTTTTATATATAATACAATCTATATTTTGTAGACATGCTATATGTTTCAGATCAGTCAGATGCCTGTGCAAATGCTTAAATATTCTACCTTTATATCTTATTCATGCTTCATGCTTAGCTCCCACCAGTCTCTACTTGGATCTGCTTGATAAACTCCTGCGCCTCCTGAGGGGTCTTGAAGATATGGGTTCTCCCTTTATATGTGACCAGCAGTCTTGCCGGATGAATCACTCCGTGACGAATCCCGAGATTGCGCAGCTCTTTACGGGCGGGGTCGAACTGCCTCCTTAATTGTTGAATTCCTGTGTCCAAATCTGGGTAGAACCGCACCTGTTGATCCTGGTATTTAATTTCTCCTTTACCTCGTGCCGCGTTCGTGACCGTCATCTTGTCTCTGTAGCTGAGGAACTTCATAATCAGCATCCTCGGTGGTGTCTTATTATCTCTCGGTGGGCTGATTCGGTGAGCGCTCTCTAAGACGACCGATGACTGCAGGTCCGCGTTGTTCATCGCTTCTGGAATCCACTTTTCCAAAAAGGAACATGGGTCCCTTCCCTCCGCTCCCTCCGGGAGACCCACCAGCCTCAAATTATTCCGTCGCGAGCGGGATTCTAAGTCCAGGACGTTATCTTCCAGACGTTTACATTTTAATTCCAGTGTTTGCACCTTTGATTGTAGGTTGGTGACGTCATCTTCAGCGCTTGAAATTTGGAGCTCCGCCTGCGATACTCGTTCCATACAGTCGCTTATTTCCTTTCTCATTCCTTCTACCGCTGCTATAATCCCATCAAATTTAGACCAAAAGTCTGCTCTCATGGAGCTGATGGCAGCAAGCACCGCACTTGTCCCCTCCTCAGCAGTTACCGGTCCGCTGCTGGCTACATCCTCTGCCATAGTCTCTGGAGATTTTTCTGCTCCGTCACGAGCGTGGAAGTCTGTTAGTTTGGATTGTTTTGTCGAATTACTTTTTCCTCCGCCTAATTTCCCTGCCTTGGTCTTTACCATATCCGCGCCTAAACGCTGGGATAGGTTTTTGTTCCAGTTAAGAGAGTTTTCGCCTACTTTTTATTTTTAGGAGCAGAGCAGTGTGAAACACGTCTTCCTACGTGGCCGCCATAACCGGAAGTCCTTCATATCCATATTAATTTATTTTTATAGTTTTTATGTTTATTTTCTGATTCTGTTGTTCCATTGCTTTTTAAAATTCTTTATCCAGTATGTTTTTTCTTTCTACAAGCGTTTTGTAAACCTTTACTTAACCAAGGTTTAATTTTTTTAGTTATGTGCACTTTTTCTGTTAAAGGGCAGTTTTATCATCCAAGTTATTATTTCCAAAAAAAGTTTTCATAAGCTTCATTTGTATCCTCTGAATATGCTGTACTCCAATCTTGTTTGATCAAATTGGCTTTGAACATTTCTAATGCACCTTCAGTTATATTTCTTGTTATCTTACTGGTTCTGACTTCTTTTGGAATTTTGTTTCTAATTTCAACACCTAAAAAAAATGGAAAATGATCGCTTACAATGGTGTGAAAAACTGTTTGCCCCTTCTTGATTTCTCTCTTTTTTGTATGTTTGTCACACTTAAATGTTTCACATCATCAAACAAATTTGCATATTAGACAAAGGTATTACAATTAAACACAAAATGCAGTTTTTAAATGAAGGTGTTTATTATTAAGGGTAAAAAAAAAATTCCAAACCTACATGGCCCTGTGTGAAAAAGTGATTCCTCCCTCCCCTGTAAAAACATAAATTAACTGTGGTTTGTGACATCTTTGGAAAGCGGAGTTCAATTTCTCAAGCCACACCCAGGCCTGATTACTGCCACACCTGTTTGTAATCAGGAAATCACTTGAATAGGACCTACGTGACAAAGTGAAGTAGACCAAAAGATCCTCAAAAGCTAGACATGATGCTGCTATCCAAAGAAATTCAGGAACAAATGAGAAGCAGAGTAATTGAGATCTATCAGTCTGGAAAAGTTTATAAAGCCATTTCTAAAGCTTTGGGACTCCAGCAAACCACAGTGAGAGCCATTATCCACAAATGGCAAAAACATGGAACAGTGGTGAACCTTCCCAGGAGTGGCTGGCCAACCAAAATTACCCCAAGAGCTCAGCGGCGACTCATTCAAGAGGTCACAAAAGACCCCACAACAACATCCTCAGTTTTGCCAGAAAACATCTTGATGATCCCCAAGACTTTTAGGAAAATACTCTGTGGACTGATGAGACAAAAGTTGAACTTTTTGGAAGGTGTGTGTCCTATTACCTCGGGCGTAAAAATTGCACAGCATTTCAGAAAAGGAACATCATATCAACAGTAAAATATGGTAGTGGTAGTGTGACAGTCTGGGGATGTTTTGTTGCTTCAGGACCTGGAAGACTTGCTGTGGTAAATGGAACCATGAATTCTGCTGTCTACCAATAAATCCCGAAGGAGAATGTCCGGCCATCTGTTTGTGACCTCAAGCTGAAGCGCACTTGGGTTGTGCAGCAGGACGATGATCCAAAACACAGCAGCAGGTCCACCTCTGAATGGCTTAAGAAAACAAAATGAAGACTTTGGAGTGGAGTGGAGGTCCTAACCTGAATCCCATTGAGATGCTGTGGCATGACCTTAAAAAGGCGGTTTATGCTCGAAAACCCTCCAGTGTGGCTGAATTACAACAATTCTGCAAAGACGAGTGGGCCAAAATTCCTCCACAGCACTGTAGAAGACTCATTACCAGTTATCGCAAACGCTTGATTGCAGTTGTTGCTGCTAAGGGTGGCCCAACCAGTTATTAGGTTTAGGGGGCAATCACTTTTTCCACACAGGGCCATGTAGGTTTGGATTTTTGTTTCCCTTAAGAATAAACACCTTCATATAAAAACTGCATTTTGTGTTTACTTGTGTTTTCTTTGTCTAATATTTAAATTTGTTTGACGATCTGAAACATTTAAGTGTGACAAACATACAAAATAATGAGACATCAGGAAGGGGGCAAACACTTTATCACACCACTGTATGTATTTTTAGAAAGTATGATTTCTAAGCTTTACAATGGCTATGTTTACATGGACACAAGTAACCAGATTAAAAGCCTGAGCGGAATAAAAATACTTCATGTAAACACGGCAATCTGAATATTCTAACCCGATCACTCTCACTCGGATCAAAATTTCATTCCGATTGAGAGGGGTGGGTTATGCCGATTGTTAATCCGAATGGTGCGCATATAAACACTTTTTCCGAACACAGAGCAGAAAATATGTTTACTGCGCATGTCTGTACACCAGCCGCACATCGACGTGATGTATTTCCGCCTTAGCAGCAGCTAGCAGAAAACATAGCGGGAGTAAAACAAAACTGGTCTGTATCGTCCTGCTGTCTCCTTCTGTTCGTCATATGCAGAAGTATGCACTTGTAGCTTCATTACGGAGACCAGCAGAAGCAAAAGTACAGTCTGAATAACACAATACAGGTCCATTTCAACGTGAAGCGGGGCTTGCTAACACCGGAAGTTGCTTCTTCTTCTACTATTTTCGGAATGTCGAAATGTCGACGTGTGCATGTCAAAATGATTTATTATGTTCAAACGTGTGACAAATGGAAATGCACGTCCTAATCAGATCAGCTTTTTCAGGATCCATGTAAACAGTAAATTTCTGATCTGAATTGTAATCAGATTGAAGAAATTTTGCCCATGTAACTGTGGCCAATGATACCAGGCACTCACGAGGGTTTTCCCGGGACTTGCCACTAGCAAACAAAGAAAGAATCATGATTTATGACTTCTCGTGTCTGTAGCTCATAATGTCACAGTGTGCATTCTGACTGATTTTGCCAGCACGGGTCACATATATCAATGTCTTCACCGCAATAAAGTCGGCTGCATTTTGTTAAAATATGTTGGACATAATCAATTTACCTCAGAGCAGACGTAGAATCTAGTCAGAGCCCCTAAGAAGCCTCCATTTATACAGTCTATGGGACAACCACGAACACCAGCAACAAGTACCAGAACTATGCCAAAACATTCAAAAAATACAAAAACTACAAGTGCTGAAATTAGCTTCCACTTGAGTGCAGACGTATGTGGACTATACATTAAAATGAATTTGAAAAACTTTTAAAAACGCTTTTTTAAATGCCCCTGCTACTCCACTCTTCTTGACTGATTTAACACTACTTCAGCCGAAACCAGAAGTCCCGCCCATAATCGTTCCGACAGTGGCACCCCCAGGAATAAGGTGGATATTATATTGATTCATTACACAGAGAGTGATATGTTTTGAGTGTTTATTTCTTTTAATTTTGATGATTGACTTACAACTAATGAAAAATCAAAATTCAGTTTCTCAAAAAATGTGATTACATAAGCTCAATTAAAAAATTGGATTTTTAATAGAAATGTTGGCTGACTGAAAAGTACGTCCATGTACACACTAAATATTTGGTCGGGGCTCCTTTTGCATGAAGAGGTATATGGAGGTATCGGAACGAAGCTAGCTGCGAGTCCACACAGACTTCCGATTCCTTCCCTTATTCTGGCCAACATACGCTCACTAGACAACAAAATAGACCACATACAGCTCCTGAGAGCTACACAAAGTGATGCATGGAACTGTTGGGCATGTGTGTTTACATGAATGACGCTTGGTGCCAAGATGCGACTGTTGTGCACAAACACTGTTCTCCATTGGTGGGAGTTTATGATCATCAAGTGCCGACCTTTCTAATTACCGAGGGAATTTACATCTGTCCTGCTAGTCGCCGTGTATGTCCCACCCACCGCCATCGGCGAGAGAAAAGAGGCACTAAACGAACTCTATCAGGCCATCAGTGAGACACAAACAGCGCATCCAGATGGATTCCTCATCACAGCAGGAGACTTCAACCATGCAGATTTAAAGGCCCTTCTACCAAAACTACACCAACATGTGGACTTTACAACTAGGGTTGCAACTAACGATTATTTTGGTAAGTCAACTAATGTAACAACTATTTTTTTTTTGATTAGTTGACTAATCGCGATTATTTCTCTCATGTCCGCCATCTCTGCTTCCTGTTGGCACCCCTCCTGTTCGGGGCTCTCGACCATGTTTTACCTCACCTGTTTAAGCCTGCAGACCTGTGAATATCACTTTGTTGTCAGTCTCTGCCTTATTATAATGTAGTCTATTATAACAAGTTCCCATAGCTAAACAAAATAATGACCCATCAAATACGAGTTGGAAGCTTGAACTTGACAGTTTAATTAAGTGTTTGGAGTAATACAGTTAAATAATATATGCTAAAGGTCAGTCTTTTAACCCCCAAAATAAAGTGCAAAAACTCAAATAGTGGCCTCTGCTACGCCATAAAGGGCTGTTGTAATGCTGTATGTTCAAAACAATCTTGAGTAATATTCAACTCCATTAAAAGGAAAAAAGAAAATAACAAGCTAGCCCATCCTGTTTGAAACCTTGCTGGGTCTAGAAGTTTAAAAGTTTAATTAGGCTTCAGATGAAAATTAAAATAACTTATTCCAGTCCCAAAAAATATTTACAAACACTTTAAATATCAGTGCAGGAATGTAAGCCTTCACCACACACAGTGAAATATTTATCAAGCCATTTTAATTTATTTCTGATGATTATGGTTATCCTTTTTCAATTAAATTACAAATCATGTATTCTAATTTACCGAGATGCACTAATATTCAGAATGAGGGCTGATACTACCATGACAATAATAGAGAATACGAAAAAGAGTAAGCTGTTCATGTAATTCACCCATTTCCTGCAGTTAACATATTAGCTAGCATAACAGAAGCAACTCAGCTGTCAGCAACTATCGTCAAAGAGAGATTATTGTCCGACAGCTGGTAAACTAAGCAGCATGTACTAATGGTGTGGTCAGTTTTCTAAAGCTGAGAGTTACTCATTGAAAATAAGAAGCGCTAACGTTACTTGCTCACCTTATCGGTGCAGTTCACTGGCAGGTGGCCGGAGACGGAGAAGCGGAGAGGAGGAGGGAATGGATGCATCGCTGTAGTGGAGCTGTGATATGACAACACTGCTTTACAGTCTACATATAACTTGTTTCATTTATTTATTTTTTGTAAAATCCTCCCATACTTTGGCCTCCTCTGTGATTTTTCTCTCCGTGTCGCCATGATGCGCTCCTCTTCTCCTTTGCTGGAACAGTTAAATTGAACATTCCCATGGCATGCACATAAACTTGAAAATTAAATGACTCGTTGACAATAAAAATCTGCATCGACAAATTTTTATGCTTGACCTTATCGACAATGTCGACTAATCGTTGCAGCCCTATTTCCAACAAGAGGAGACAACTTGCTGGACTTTGTGTACACAACTCACAAAGAGTGCATACAGAGCCCCCCTCTCCTCCACCTGGGTCTCTCTGATCACATCACCATCTTGCTCAGGCCTGCATACAGACCCAGAGTGAAAGCCATCGGACCAACAAAAAAGCAGGTACATGGGTGGCCAGAGGGGGCCTCGGATGCTCTGAAAGACTGCTTCAGGGTTAGAGACTGGGACACTTTAAAACATGCAGCCACTCACAATGGACACACAAACATGGAGGAGTACACTGAGGTTGTTGTAACATACATGGCTAAATGCAATGATGATGTCACTCACTGCTTCCTCACTGTTTGTGCTAACCAGAAGTCATGGATGGCAGCAGAGGTCCACAGGCTCCCTTGGACTCAGGATGCAGCCTTCAGGACTGGTGATACTTGCAAGACTAACAACAGTTAGGGCCAACCTGTCCCGTGGCATCAAGGAGGCAAAACGACAGTCCAGCAAGAAAATATCCAGACACTTCAGCAAAACCAGAGATGTGTCTCTGCTGTGGCATACAGACCCTCACCAACTACGGACCTCCACCTCAGACCTGTACGAGTGACATCACACTGCTTAACAACCTAAATGACTTCTTTGCCGCTTTGAAGCACAAAACAGCACATCAGCACAGAAGACCACTCCTGCCCCAGACGAGCAGGCTATAAGTCTGGATCTGGCTAGCCTGAAGAGGACCCTCTCCAGGGTCAACCCACGCAAGGCAGCTGGACTAGACAGCATACCAGGTTGCATTCTGAAGGACTGGGCGGAGGAGCTCAAGAATGTCCTGGCTGTCATCTTCAACATCTCCATGAGTCAAGCTGTTGTCCCCACGTATTTCAAAACTGCTACCACAATACCAGTCCCAAAGAAGCCCATCCCATCCAGCTACAATGATTACCGGCCCATAGCACTGACCTCCATCATAATGAAGTGCTTTGAGTGGCTGGTCATGCAGAACATCAAGTCCACCCTCCCTCCTTCCCACAACCCATCTCAGTTTGCATACAGGTCAAACAGATCCACAGAAGATATCATCGCTGCTGCTCTCCTTCCAGCCCTCACCCACCTGGACTCAAAGAACTCCTATGTGCAAATGCTGTTCTTGGACTTCAGTTCAGCATTCAACACAATCATCCCCCAGTACCTAATACAAAAACTCAGCCACTTGGGATTCAAAACCTCTTTCTGTAACTGGGTGCTAAACTTTATCACAGGGAGGCCACAGAAGGTGCGGGTCAGCAGCAACACCTCCACGACCATCACACTAAGCACAGGGGCCCCACAAGGGTGCATGCTTAGTCCGCTGCCCTTCAACCTGCTGGCCCATGACTGTGTACCAGCCTACAGCACCAACCACATCATCAAGTTTGCAGATGACATGATGGTGGTGGGCGTCAACACCAACAATCAAGAGGCAAACTGCAGAAATGAGGTGAGCCAACTGGTCTAGTGGTGTAATGACAATAATCTTTTCCTGAACGTGGGAAATAACCAAGGAGATTGTGGTCGACTTCAGGGGAGGACACACACAGCATCCCCCTCTGATCATCGATGGGGCAGCTGTGGAGAGGGTGAGCAGCACCAAGTTCCTGGGGGTACACATCTCTGAGGTCCTGGTCCAACAACACCACATCACTGGCCAAGAAGGCACAAATTCACCTCTATTTCCTCTGCAAACTGAGGAGAGCACGAGTCCCACCCTCTATCATGTGCTCATTCTACCGGGGTACCATTGAGAGCATCCTCACCAGCTGCATCACGATGTGGTACAGAAGCTGCACCACTTCCTGGAGGACACTACAATGCACAGTGAAAGCAGCCAGCAAGATCATCTGTGACCCTCTGCCCTCCTCTCGGACATCTACCACACCCGTCTCACCATCAACATTGCAGGCAACACCTCCCACCCCTCACACTCCCTCTTCAGCCCCCTGCCCTTGGGGAAACGGTACCGGAGCCTCTGTGCCTGTTCCACAAGACTGCTAAACAGCTTGGTTCACCAAGCCATCAGGACACTGAACTCTGCTCTCTCCACCCCCACCCTGGACCGTAACACACTAACCCAAACAATAACTACCTCAGCTGTTTGCACACCAACAGTAATGCATCTAGCGCTGTATGTCTTTGCACTTTACTGCAGTCATTTGCACAAATGCCATACCTGCTACTGTCTGTTATTGCAATATTGATCATGTGCAGTCCAATCTGTCACTGTCTGCACCTACACTACTGCATTGAACTTGCAATTACGGGTATTACGGCTCTACTTTTTCTGTATATAGGATTGCTGGGTTTTATTATATATCTTTATTTGCACTATGGGTAGCATTACTGCATTACTGGTGCCTCGTCAAAGCCGTCATGTAGGACCGGTAATGATTAATGACTTGGACTTTGCTGATGATATTGCCTTGATCTTTGACACGGTAGAAAAAGCCAACAATCTACTTGAGGCTGTAGAGAGGGAGTGCAAGAAGTTTGGACTGCAACTAAATGCAAACAAGACAAAGGCCATGGTCTATTACACAGATGCTGCTATTTTCCAGACCCTTACTGGTCAAACACTTGAGGTCAAATCAGACTTCAAATATCTTGGGTCCTGAATTGCTTTTGCTAAGAAAGACATGAAGACCAGGCAAGCATTATCTTGGAAAGCACTACACGGAATGACAAAACTATGGAAGTCCAATCTTAAAGTTAGCCTGAAGCGTCGACTGTTTGCGGCAACAGTTGAGTCTGTACTTTTGTATAGAGCAGAGACCTGGACATTGACTTCACAGCAGGAAAGGGCCTTGGATGGTACCTACACCAGAATGCTTCAGGTTGCTCTGAATGTCTCTTGGAGAGACCACATGAGGAATGTGGATCTTTATGCTCACCTACCTAGGGTGTCCACCAAAATCCGAGAAAGAAGGCTGAAGCTGGTTGGACATTGTGCAAGACATGTTGATATGGTAGCCAACCCACTTATACTTTGGGAACCCACACAGGGTAATCAAAGGAGGGGTGGAAAACGGGTCAATTACATAACAACACTGCTTAGAGACACAGACCTAAATGACACTCAAGAATTTAGGAATGACATGCTAGATAGGGAGATCTGGAAACACTATTTATCATGGAACCTGAGGAGGCTTTGGATAACACTGTGTTGTTGCTGTCCTCACACTACTAGTAGTAGTAGTATTGTACATAGACTGCTGTTGTTTTCATTCTTAATCCTTCTTTTATTATATATTGCACACACCACTAAGAGAGAGAGAAACAGCATTTCAATTCTCCTGTATTTCCTGTATGTATATGAGTATTGACAAATTAAAAATCTTTGAATCTTTTCTTTGAATTACTGCATCAATGTGGCGTGGGTGTGGAAGCGATCAGCCTATGGCACTGCTGAGGTGTTATGGAAGCCCAGGTTGCTTTGATTGCTTGCCAATCAAATACAGTGATGCTATGGTCAGTAAGCCAGGGAGAGGTACTTTTGGCAGTGTCGCCAGGTGCCAAGTCGTGCTGGAAAATTATATCAGCTTCTCTATAAAGCTTGTCAGCAGAGGGAGGCATGATGTGCTTTAAAATGTCGTGGTAGATGGCTGCACTGACTTTGGACTTGATAAGACACAGTGGACCAACACCAGCAGATGACATGGCTCCCCAAATCAGGTGCCAAGTCCTGTCATTTGGAAATCAAAGTCCCAGAGGAAAAAGGAAGAGTGGAGAGGCATAATCAACAGGGCAAAGAAGCGGACCGCAGCAAGGAAAAAGACTACACAAGCGCAAAAACCCATCCCCGCTGCCTTCAACCCGGTGCTAGACGGGAAAGCAGACCGGACTCAAGTTACCACTGAGGTAATAGACAACAGAGGGAGGACAGATTGTACTGGGTTTGCCTGGATTGTTGGGGTACTGTGATAATGTTTAACATGCAACAGATGAAGCAGCTCACAAATTATTTTCCTTTTAAAACAGTCTACTAGTGCATCTCAGTAAATTAGAATGTGAAAGTTATTTTTTTGTAACATAATTAAAAAAAACTACATTTTATGATATTGGTAATAGTTTTTAAAATAAATTAACCACTTGCGCTCCGTTGTTCCGCGGGCGGGCAAGTCTCTGCGTCCTATGACGCACGAGGGCGCACGAGAGCGCGCTCGTGCGCATGACGCATGATAAGGATATTGATGGTGATGGTATAGGTGGTGTGCCCTCCAAGCGCCACTGAAAAAAAAAAACTGCAGAGACAGCCGCGAACAGATTAGTTCATCTGATTGACCTCTCATTCGACTAATAAGAGCCTTGAATTGGGTTTCTGAAACCTTGAGGAGCCAATGAATGAAAATTTAGGAAGGAGGACCCGCCTCCTGTGAACGCAGGAGCCAATTGAAGCACAGAAATTCAGGCTGGGTGAAGAGATATTTCATGCTGCAACAGATGAAAACAAAGAACGCTGGACGAATCTACAGACCCCGCAGCATGGAGACCACCCACAAGTGGGACCTGCACTCATTCCAGCAGAATAGACGGAGGCCGACGACAAAAGTCGTAAATCATTCGCCAAAACGGCAATAATGGAATTATGTTGATCGGGATCCACGAGCCGAGCAGCGTCGCGTTCATCTTACAATGGGGGAAGAGAAGTTCGCCACGACTCTGCTGCTGTGAAGAGGTAAGGTGTTATAAGCTAAATTATTATTTCTCCCTGAAAACTGTAATCCAAAAATGACTTTTGACCGATCGGTAAATTACAACTGTACTGCGCACGAAGTGCGTGCGCCGCGATAAACGGTTCATTTGCCGTGTTCGGACCGTGAACGTGCCCCCCCCCCCCCCCCCGCTGCAGAAGAGGAGCGGGGGGGGCCTTCACGGTCCGAACGCCCCCCGGTCCGCGGGGGGAAGCATATCAGTCTATTCCATCATGTAGCGATGGCCCTCTTCTGTAGCGAGGGGGGGGGGGCGTTCACGGTCCGTTCACGGTTCCCCCCCCCATACACACACACACAGTAGCGAGGTGGGGGGGGAGCCGCTGTGAAAACATGCAAGGAGTGTAATCCGTCATGTAGAGGGCTGAACTCGGTCCTTGATAGCGGGTGGGGGAAACGACCCCCCGCCCACACACACACACACACAGACACAGCCCTGAGTGTGACCTTTCATTAGAGCCTAAAATGAAGATTCTACATTGAATTATTCAAAAGTTACAGACGTTTTTCCAAACTGTGCCATTTGGCACAATTTGGCACAGTTCCAAAACGCCTGGGAACAGCCTGAGAACAAAGCTGTGTAAAATATTCATTTTTTGTGGTATTGTTACCAAATTTGGATCTCAGCTGGATAACACTTGGTTCTACATTTCTGTTGCATTTTCCAGCCGGATCGGACAGCTGTGTGTTATTTACAAGCATTTGTATCCAAAAAAACACTGTGTCCAATTTTTTTTTCTTCAAGTTCAGTATGTTTAGATGACTGTAACTCAGTGGCCGGAGCACGTAGAGAGATTGTTTTTTTTTGCCAAAAAATTCAAAGTGTTTTCTTTTAAATGAGACCAACCCCATGAAGATGCTGCAAAGGGTTGAATAACAGCTTTCGATTTACTTTGGGCACGTTTTTTTGGGGCATTTTTAGGAAAATTGCCCGGAGTGCAAGTGGTTAATAATCATGACAGTTAGAATTTACTGAGATGTACTAGCACATAGTACACACTATGCAGTACAAAATTAATTAAACTGTGGCGTAACCCCCACAACAGACTGGGACAGACACAGCGCTCGGCTAGAGCAAATAACAGAACAGTGAAATGTGTGTATTAATGTCTACAGGCAGCCCCGCTCCTTCTGGCTTGTTCCGGCTCAGTATTATGATGTTAATGTCCCATTCATGCATTGTGTTCATGCTTCCTGTTCTCACTGTGTCTCTCAAATGCAAATGCCATACCCACTGCTGTGAATGCTTTTCATGCATTGTCTGTAACTGGTATAAATACTGCACATATTCTGTAACTCATTCTCTCTTTCCTTCAACTGCTGCTGACACGCACATCTTGTGTCTCTTTGCTGGAGAGCCTCTGGGCTCGCTCCCGGCGCGCATGCACGGCGCCGGGGCGAGCTCCGTGATGGCGGTGTGATTTAATAAACCTGCTTAAAACCTCTCATCGCTGCCTATTTTATTATCAGCCGCCTGACTGGTGACTCCGAGGATGCACACGTTTTGTGCATCACAACCTTCTGGCTTAGACAGCCACGCTGCCGGCGAACGCAGCACCCGGCGCTGATGCTTCGACGACAAGCGAACGCAGCAGCTCCCTTCTGCTTCAGTGAACTCTCCGGACATCACCCACGACCGGGAAAGCCGCAGCAAACTTCATGGTGGGATCTGCATGCCTAGATCGGCACATCCACGCTGGACCGGCCGCGCTCACAGTTTCTCCACACGAGAGCACATGCACCTCGTCCCCTCTCCACGACGGCGACCTCCATGGCCGACGGAGAATGCAGCGCGTGGACCTGAATGCACCATGGCCGAGCGAGTGACAAAGATCGTCTCCTCCCTCTCACCACTCCAACGCATTGAACAGGGATGATTAAGCTCCCTGACCCTGTCTCCTCTCCAGCTGGCCCAACAACGCACGGAGCCCTGGCATCCGTGAGTTGTTGGGCCTGACATCTTGTGTCTCTTTGCTGGAGAGCCTCCGGGCTCGCTCCCGGCGCACATGCATGGCGCCGGGGCGAGCTCCGTGATGGCGGTGTGATTTAATAAACCTGCTTAAAACCTCTCATCGCTGCCTATTTTATTATCAGCCGCCTGAAAACTACAAAAAATGCCATTCTCTGTAGTAAAAAAAAACAAATGCAAATGGTACAATAAATCATTGAGGAATAGAATGTTCATTTTTTCAGTATATCAAAAACAGTAATTAACTTTTTATATGTTATAGAAAGAGGGAAATTCAGATTCTCAGGAAAATTGCCGCTTATCAATTAATCGTTAATTGATCAATAAGGTGAATCAACTAATTAATGAATTAATCGATAACTTGCATCCCTAGTAGAAATGTTTGTTTACCGCACATAGTTAACACTTGGCGGTCTAATAAGTAGCAGAAGTATCATTTGTCACTTATTTTTGTTTTTTTATGTGTCTGCATTCCATAAGTTCTTTATTTGGCAAGTCACTCGTTCCTATTTTGAAGTGTTGTAAGATCGGATTGGAGCTCTTACTTTGAAAGTTTGTTCGCTAGATAAGCATGATTTTACATGTGCAGAGAATTCAGACTGGAAATGTTTTCCTGGCTCCCCCCCCCCCCCATTTCCTGTGCTTAAGGTGGGCCTTCTTTTATTCTGTTATCTAACTTTTTATCTCTGCTCGCTGCAGTGTACATTTCTCTGTGAGCCGTGCTCAGCAGCGGCAGCTGGGAAGAGCATGATTCCCTGCTCATATTAACATGACAAGTACTCAAATATGCGCGAAACAAACATTTTATGTATCGCGGGCGGCCAAATGTACCAATACAGCAAATATATTAGATATATCTCCCAGCCCAACACCAGACCCAACAATGCCGACGAGCTGAAGGCCACTGTCTAAGCAGCCTGGGCTTCCATAACACCTCAGCAGTGCCACAGACTGATCACCGCCATGCCACAACGCATTGGTGCAGTAACTCATGTAAAAGGAGCACCAAGCAAGTATTGAGTGTGCATGGACATACTTTTCAGTCGGCCAACATTTCTATTAAAAATCAAATTTTTGAAATTAATTTAACATAATATTCTAATTTTCTGAGAAACTAAATTTGTGATTTTCATTAGCTGTAAGCCAAATCATCAAAATTAAAAGAAACATTTGCGATATATCACTCTGTGTGTAATGAATTTATATAATACGAGTTTCATTTTTTGAATTCAGTTACTGAAATAAAGAAATAAACTTTCTGATGTTATTCTAATTTATTGAGATGCACCGCTATCTCTGTCCAACTACAGTGTAGGTGGAATGCAGGTGGGCAGAGGTGGTGATGTGTAAATGCAAGTATAGTGAAGTGGAGCACATATAGACCCAAGTGGTGTGCTAGTATGTCAGTTTTTTTTCCTTTATTAACTATTAAACATTTTCAACAAATATCACTGCTTTTGTCTTCAGTGTTTGTTGTTGTTTTGTTTTTTTTAACTTAGAATGGTTTAAATATTTGAAACGAAATACTCTGGCAAAAGGAATGGTCCTTGTATTTCCTAAAGAAGTGAGCTATTTTCCTGCTTCCAGCCTTGGTTCACAAACTGGCTATCAGCCTTGGAATTTAGTCCCAGAGGAAGATCTGATGGTTAAAACAGAACTGTTGCATCAAGAAAGAGACCACCACCTTGGTTTTATAAACAACTGAACTAGATTTTATTTAAAGAAACATTTGCTTTAGGGTTAGAGTTTAAATACCACAGTTGTATAGTATTTATGCACATTATAATGCACATTTCATGTTATGTCCTGATACACAGATCATAAGAGTGAAAAGAAAGCAGAGAGTTTGAAGTATACCAGATAATAGTGAAGCTTTTGGAACTGCAGTAACCCCACTGTCTGTATAAAGTTCATTTTGTCCAGACCACATGCATAGCAGATGTTGGAGATGCAAATGGAAGGAAATCAGCCTTGAAAGTTTACTGTTTCACATGTGACTTTGTCATGCTACACAAGTTGTTCTCACTTAGATTGCTGATAAATAAAGGTTAAGACTATTGTACAGTGGTATGAAAAAGTGTTTGCCCCCTTCCTGATTTCTCATTTTTTTGTTTGTCACTCTTAAATGTTTCAGATCATCAAACAAATTTAAATATTACATAAAGATAACACAAGTAAACACAAAATGCAGTTTTAAAATGAAGATGTTTATTATTAAGGGTAAAAAAAAAATTCCAAACCTACATGGCCCTGTGTGAAAAAGTGATTGCCCCCTAAACCTACTAATTGGTTGGGCCACCCTTAGCAGCAACAACTGCAATCAAGCGTTTGCCACATTGGAGGGTTTTCGAGCATGAACTGCCTTTTTAAGGTCATGCCACAGCATCTCAATCGGATTCAGGTTAGGACTTTGACTAGACCACTCCAAAGTTTTTATTTTGTTTTTCTTAAGCCATTCAGAGGTGGACTTGCTGGTGTGTTTTGGATCATTGTCCTGCTGCAGAACCCAAGTGCGCTTCAGCTTGAGGTCACGAACAGATGGCCGAACATTCTCCTTCAGGACTTTTTGGTAGACAGCAGAATTCATGGTTCCATTTACCACAGCAAGTCTTCCAGGTTCTGAGGCAGCAAAACGGCCCCAGACCATCACACTTACCACCACCATATTTTATTGTTGGTATGATGTTCCTTTATTGAAATGCTGTGTTACTTTTATGCCAGTTGTAATGATACACACACCTTCTAAAAAGTTCAGCTTTTGCCTTGTCAGTCCACAGAGTATTTTCCCAAAAGTCTTGGGGATCATCAAGATGTTTTCTGGCAAAACTGAGAAGAGCCTTTATGCTCTTTGTGCTCAGCGTGGTTTTCGTCTTGGAACTCTGCCATGCAGGCTATTTTTGCCCAGTCTCTTTCTTATGGTGGAGTCATGAACACTGATCTTAACTGAGGCAAGTGAGGCTTGCTGTTCTTTGAATATGTTTGTGGGGTGTTTTGTGACCTCTTGGATGAGTTGTCGCTGCGCTCTTGGGGTAATTTTGGTCAGCCGGCCACTCCTGGGAAGGTTCACCACTGTTCCATGTTTTCACCATTTGTGGATAATGGCTCTCACTGTGATTCGCTGGAGTCCCAAAGCTTTAGAAATGGCTTTACAACATTTTCCAGACTGGTAGATCTCAATTACTTTGTTTCTCATTTGTTCCTGAATTTCTATTGAATGTCTAGCTTTTGAGGATCTTTTGATCTACTTCACTTTGTCAGGTAGGTCCTATTTAAGTGATTTCTTGATTGAGAAGAGGTGTGGCAGGAATCAGGCCTGGGTGTGGCTAGAGAAATTGAACTCTGCTTTCCAAAGATGTGATAAACCACATTTAATTTATGTTTTAAGAGGGGGCAATCACTTTTTCACACAGGGCCATGTAGGTTTGGATTATTTATTTATTTTTTTTTACCCTTAATAATAAACACCTTCATTTAAAAACTGCATTTTGTGTTTACTTGTAATATCTTTGTCTAATATTTAAATTTGTTTGATGATGTGAAACATTTAAGTGTGACAAACATCCAAAAAATGAGAAATCAGGAAGGGGCAACCATGTTTTCACACCACTGTATGTAATGGAACTGATCTGAGACCTGATCACATGCTAAAATGTTGTCTTTGTTTGAATTCAGAAGAAAATCCCACATGTTGTGTTTATTGTGTATTCTTCTCTGTTTTGTTTTAGTATTAACCAAGTCAAACAGATTCTCTTGCCTTCAGGAATATTAAATTCTTTATTTACCCTTTTGTACATCACTCTTCTCATCTGGTTGGTTCTTGACTTTTTTAAGCCTCAGACAGGAGCCACTGACTTAAGCTGTGGTGAATTTTGCTTGGTGTTTGGTTCATGTCATACCAGGAACTACTTTCTGTGTTTACCTGCATTCTGTTTACTGCAAAGAACCTTTCATGTTTCTCTAAGCCTGGCAACACTTTTCCCAGCATGAGATTTACTGTTGGCTTTCCCCCAACAAAACACCTTAGTGCCCAAGGAAGAGGGTTTTCCCATAGATGGAAATCAGAATCAGAATCAGAATCAGGTTTATTGCCATTGTTCATGTGATACACAAACTAGGAATTTGTCTCGGTGCCATGCTGCAACATTAAAAACATAATGAGAAAAAGGGATAAACTAAAAAACTAAAGGACTAGAAACGTGCAATAAGTGTAGAAAAATAAGTAATAATAAGTAATAATAATAATAATACTAGTAATAATGAGTAGTACTAGTCAAGGCAGTTTTAAAAAATTAGCATGTAGCAGATAATGTGAAGTACCACATAGTGCAGTCAATAATGCAACAGAAAAACAGTGATGAATGACATGAGTCTGGTTGAGCTGCTGTACATAGTGCACGAGAGTCAAAAGTCACTTAGTGTTCAGCAGTCTGATGGCAGAGGGGAAAAAGCTGTTCATGTGCCGGGAGGTTTTAGTCCGAATGGACCGAAGCCTTCTACCTGAGGGGAGGGGGGCAAACAGCACGTGACCAGGATGTGAAGGATCGGCTATGATCCGGCCAGCACGCCTCCGGGTCCTGGAGATGTACAGGTCCTGGAGAGATGGGAGCTTGCAGCCTATCACCTTCTCAGCAGTGCGCACGACGCGCTGCAGCCTTAGTCTGTCCCTGGCAGTGGCTCCTGCGTACCACACAGTTATGGAGGAGGTGAGGATGGACTCGATGATGGCCGTGTAGAACTGCACTAACATCTTGGTGGGTAGCTTGAGCTTCCTCAGCTGCCGCAGAAAGAACATCCTCTGCTGGGCCTTTTTGATGAGGGAGCTGATGGTTGGCTCCCATTTGAGGTCTCGGGTGATGGTGGTGCCCAAGAAGTGGAAGGAATCTGCAAAGGTGATGGGAGAGCCTGTGATGGTGAGGGGGGGCAGGGGGGATGTGACTTTCCTGAAGTCCACAATCATCTCCGCTGTCTTCAGAGCATTCAGCTGCAGGTTGTTGTGGCTGCACCAGGACACCAGCTGGGCCACCTCTTCCCTGTAGGCGGACTCGTCACCGTTGGAGATGAGCCCGATGAGGGTGGTGTCGTCCGCAAACTTAATCAGCTTAACAGACTGGTGGGAGGATGTGCAGGAGTTGGTATAAAGGGAGAAGAGTAGGGGGGAAAGTACACAGCCCTGGGGTGATCCAATGCTGATGCTAACAGAGTCTGAGACAGACTTCCCCAGCCGCACATGCTGTCTCCGGTCCGTCAGGAAGTCGGTGATCCACCTGCAGAGGGAGTCAGGCATGTTGAGCAGGGACAGCTTGTCCTGGAGCAGATCGGGGCGGATGGTGTTGAATGCGGAGCTGAAGTCCTCAAACAGAATCCTGGCGTAGGTTCCCGGGGAGTCCAGGTGCTGCAGGATGGAGTGGAGGGCCAGGTTGACTGCGTCGTCCACAGACCTGTTAGCACGGTAGGCAAACTGCAGCGGGTCTAGGAGGGGTGTGGTGATGGACTTGAGGTGAGACAGGACCAGGCGCTCAAAGGACTTCATGACTACAGAGGTGAGCGCTACAGGTCTGTAGTCGTTAAGTCCAGTAATCCGTGGCTTCTTGGGGACAGGGATGATGGTGGAGGATTTGAGGCAGGTCGGCACGTGACATTGCTTAAGGGAGGTGTTAAAAATGTCTGTGAAGACAGGAGCCAGCTCTTTCGCACAGTGTCTCAGGGTGGAGGGAGACACACCGTCCGGCCCGGGGGCCTTGCGCGGGTTCAGTCTGGAGAACTGTCTGTGCACGTCCTGCTCACTGATGACAAGGGGAGGGGGGGAGGAGGAGGAGGAGGGGGGGACCGCTCTTGATGAATTAGGGGCTGAGGAGGCAGAGGAGCTGGGTGGAGTGGGTGAGTTGGACACAGCTGACGAGGTGTCAAAACAGGCATAGTGTTGGGACAGTCTTTGACAAAGGGCTTTGTCATCCTGACCTTTAGAAGCCTGAGGCCGATAGTTGGTGATTTGCCTCAGTCCTCTCCACACAGAAGCCGAGTCATTAGCAGTGAACTGCTGCTGGAGTCTCTCAGAATATACAGATTTAGCTCTCCTCAGCTCTCTGTTAAACCGATATTTGACCTCCCTGTAGCAGTCCCTGTCTCCACTTTTCAACGCTGCTTCCTTCTCCTTCCTGATCCGTCTGAGCTTAGCTGTGAACCAAGGCTTGTCATTAGAATATCTTACCCTGGTGCGCGATGGGAGAATGTGCTCTTCACAGAAGTTGATATATGAGTTCACAGTGTATGTGTACTCATTAAGATCATGTGTGGCTCTTTTAAACATGCCCCAGTCAGTTATTTCCATGCATGTGTTCAGTTTCTCTCCAGCTTCACTGGTCAATTTCTTTGTGGTGGTCACCACAGGTTTAGTGAGTTTCAGTCTCTGTCTGTATGTGGGGATGAAGTGAACCATCACGTGATCAGATAGTCCCAGCGCTGCGCGGGGAACAGCGCGGTATGCGTCCTTTACTGAAGTATAACAGTGATCTAGCGTGTTATTTCCTCTGGTTGGACATTTAATACACTGTTTGTAGTGGGGGAGCTCGTGACTCAGATTGCTGTGGTTAAAATCGCCCACCACGATAACCAGGGAGTCTGGAAAGTTCCGCTCCGTAAGTTGGATGTGATCTGCGAGCACGCGCTGAGCTTCGCACGTGTCCGCGTCAGGAGGGGCGTACACAGCGACAAGAATGAATGAGGCAAACTCCCGCGGGGAATAAAATGGCTTGCAGTTAATGAAAAGAAATTCCAGGGCGGGAGAACAGTGTTTGGAAATCACTGTTACATCAGAGCACCAGCTGTTGTTAATATAGAAGCACACTCCTCCTCCGATAGACTTACCGGACAGCTCTGTGACACGGTCAGCACGAATCAGCTGGAAACCCTCGAGGCTGATCGCGCTATCTGGAATGTTCTCATTAAGCCAGGTCTCAGAGAAGCAGATGACAGACGAGGAAGCGAGGTCCTTGAAACGCATCAGCAGTCTTAATTCTTCTACCTTGTTCAGGAGAGAATTGGCATTGGATAGAAATATGCCAGGCAAGGCTGTTCGCGAGCCTCTTTTTCGTAGCCGAGCGAGAATCCCTCCTCTCTTCCCTCTTTTCCGCCGTCTTGCTTTTTTGGCCAAACAATGGATCAGATCAACGGCAGGAGCTAAAAAAACTGGAAGAAGGTCCATGGGGGTGAGAGTCCTGATATTTAGTAGTTCTTCACGGGTGTATGAACCGGCAGATGCACAATCAGTGAACAAAAACAGACAAATTATAAAAATTAAAGGGCAGCGATACACCATGGCGGCCGCTGTGGGCGCCATCTTGAACAGATGGCCAGGTGGGCGATGATGTTAAAGTTTTATTACCAACAACAGAAATAGAGGAAGCAGAGCCTGAGGATGAGACTTATCACTTGCCAATCACTGGAGAAGAGGTTGAAATGAAATGCTGAATGAAAAAATGAATGCTGAATGAAAAAAACTCTTCACTGACAGGGCCCCAAGGATGGATGAGATTCTCCCTTAGTTCCCCAAGACTCTGGATGTTGTAGGGCTGTCCTGGTTGACATGCATCTGCAACATTGCTTGGAGGTTGATGACAGTGCCTTGGGCATGGAAAACTGGGGTGATGGTTGTGGTGGTGGTTCCCCCCGTGGACCGGAGGGTATGTTACAACTTTAGAGGGTTCACACTCCTTGGCCTCCCTGGACAGGTCTATGCCTAGGGTATCCAAACCACCCGAACCATCCCCGTTGATCGAACCTTGGATTCAGGAGGAACAATTTGGTTTTCGTCCTGGTTGTGAAACATTGGATCAATGCTATACCTAGTGATGGGTCCATGAGGCGTCATGATGCGTTTCGACACATTGCGAAACTGTATTGATACTGTGTTGATACTGTGTCACTGAATACTGACACCTGCTGGACCTTAAAAATCCCTACAGGCAACCTGGTTGACAGACTCAACTGACACTGATCTGATGACCTAGTATACACAATATACTGCTCCAAAAAAATAAAGGGAACACTGTCACTCAAAGTGTCCACTTAGGAAGCAACACTGACAATCAATTTCACCTGTTGTTGTGTGATTGTGTTGTCAGCACATTCAACTATGTAAAGAACAAAGTATTTAATAAGAATATTTCATTCAAATCTAGGATGTTTAGTGTTCCCTTTATTTTTTTGAGCAGTATATAATTTAAGTCATTGTATTTTATATTGTATTATTTCATATCTTCATTTTAATTTCAAATATCGTTGATATTTTTAGATACAGTCAATAAATAATGTGAACATGTATCATAACGTGAAAATCTAAGTGAACATGTTGTGAATGAGGATGCTTGTGGACTGGGATTTTTTTTTATTTTTTTTTTTTTACAAATTTTTATTAAAAACAAAAAAGCTTTTCCAAAGTTTTGAAATTGAGTCTGTTACGCTTTTTTGATACAACTTCTCCAGCTGTAGAAAACACCCGCTCACACGGCACAGATGAGGCTGGAGTGCAGAGAAATTGTAAGGAAAGCTGAAAGAGGTTTGGATAGATGGTCTTTTGGTTGTCCCAGTATCTCATAGGATCCTGGGACCTGGCAATATTGCCTTCTGCCAGGTATCTCTGCACTTCCTGGATGGCATTAGCTGTGGCACTTTTGGTCTGCCTGCCCACTTCGATGTTGAGATGTTGCCAAAAGTTAGCTAAAAAACAACAAAATGGCATTTTAGTACATGATTTCCAAACAACAACAAACAAATAATGCTAAATAACATGGCTGAAGTGGGTGCAGACAGCTGTTGTGAAGACAGTCCCGTCTAAATTGAGACTATGTGCAATGCAAATTGAGTGCCGAATTTGGAGCCATCTAGTGGATGCAATCATGTTTGGTGCTGCATCGGTCACAAGACACTTTACTTTATTGGTTATGGCCCAGTCCTCCATCATGCCCCTTTTGACTTGGGCCAAATTGTCAGCAGTGTGACTTTGTGGAAAGTATTGCACTCCCAACACAGACGTACACAACTGCAAATTCTCATTAATGTAGTGACAGGTAAGAGCCAAGTAAGCCTCCATGTTCACAGATGTCCACATGTCAGCTGTTATACTCACTGCCACAGCTTGCTGTACTTGCATTTTCACTCGTTTCCGTTCCTCCTCGTACTTTTTGGCCACCACTAAGAGTCACTTTCAAATGAATTTGAATTCAGATAGATCAAGTGGAAACTCTGAGAAGAACAGGATGAAACAAGGAAATTAAAACAAAGAAAATAGTATTTTAAAAATACTATTTTTAAATACCTTATTTTCCGATATCAGATCAAAATGGTCCCACACGGCGGAAACCTTTCTTTTTCCCTGAGGCTGCTCGTGCTCCATAATTTGTGATAAATTTGCACAAGGACCGTCTGCAACACATACGACAGTCTTTGGGCAAATGCATCCCGTTGACAGATGTGCTTCCTTATAAGCGCTGGCGCGTCAGTGTTTCGACGCGCTAGCGTCACGTGACTCACGTGACTTTCTTAAAGTGATACGCACCGACACGCACCGACACAGGGTTTCGCTCTATGAGCTCGACGCATGCGCCGACGCATCAGTGTTGCCGGACCCATCACTAGCTATACCATTTCAAGGATCCTTAAGGGTTTGTGGAAGTTTGTTTTTTTCCCCATTGTCCTGTCAGGCAGCTAGGTGAGCAGAACAGAAATTTGCTTCCCTTATTGTGCCAAAGAGATTTACTTTGCCAAAAGGAGCTTTATACAGCACGCGCGCATGAGCGCGCGCACACACACACACACACACGTATATATGTGTGTGTGTGTGTGTGTATATATATATATATATATATATATATATATATATATATGTGTGTGTGTGTGTGTGTGTTTGTACTGTATATTGTTGTAAACTGCTGTTGTAATAACTTTTAATACTTTATTTAAATTGTTTTACCCATGAAGGACTCGATGGGGGGGGGGGGGAAAGGGGGTGTGGGGAGGGGGAAAGAAAAGGGAGAGGAACAGACAAAGAAGACAAACAAACTAACGACTAAAACAAACAGACGACAGACTGTTTCTTCCACTGAAGAGGTCTCAACACGAGTCTGGTATCTGCACCTGGTAAAGGAGAGACATATGTGTATGTGCATGCGTGTGCGTGTGTATGAGAACGCATGCAAAACAAGTGTGTGCATGCGAATGGTTTGTCAGGAAACATAAGAAGAGGGCGGTCGGTCACAGCAATCCCCCCCCAAAAAAACCCCTGAGCAAGCAGGACAACGCCACCAACCCCCACAGAGCCCAAATGTCCGAGGCCAACAAGCCCCAGGAGAGCCAGGCATCTGCCCGGCATGGCAGGCCCACACCCCCTGACTGGCTAACCCCTGCCTCCCCAGCAGGGCCAATGCCAGCCCCTGGGCGCCAGGTGCTGGGAGGCCAATGTCCCCATTCCCCGGGCCAAAGACCGACCCATTTCCCCGGCGTGAGCCCCCCCAGACACCCCCACAGCGGGCCCAGCACAACCGCCACACACCCCGGAGACCCCATGTCCAAAGGAGGCCCTCCCCCCGGTCCAGAGGAGCCCACACAGCCAAGAGGCACTTCCCCTTCAATGAAGCACCGCCCAACCAGCACACACCCCCTCATGCTCTCATACGCACCCACATGCACTCACTCACTCTCGCTTGCCCTCTCCCCCACACAATCCCACAATCCCACACTCGCACTCCCGGACCCACCCACTCTTTCCCACTCCGGTACCCGCTCAATCTCGGTCCTACTCACCCTCAGTCACCCACACTCACTCATGCTCACCCATACACGCACTTTGACTCACGCTCTGACCTTCTCACATCCATTCGTGCTCTCTCCCACACACTCATCCACACTCATTCACCCTTATTACTTAGGGCGGCCGCGATGCAGATGCAGCGAGCATGAACACGCACCAGTGGCTGGGGAGACCGCTGGTGCAGGCCTGCAGCCACACCCCTGCCAACCTGCCCCAGGGCGGCCGTGGCCACAGAAGCAGACCACCACCACCCCCAACGCCCACCTGAGCGACTGATCAGCGGACCACTGCAAGTGCTCTGAGATGCCACCCAACATGCAAAGTGCTACACAAAGCCACCCCACCATCACCATCTCCACTCATCACTCCCGCACTCTTGCTTACTCTCTTGTTCAATCACTCTCTCACTCCCTTGCTCGCATCTATTCATTCAGCAGCACCCAGGAATTTTGACAACATGCTGGGCCCTCAGGCCCCTGGCTGAAGGAGGGCAACAGGGGTGGGGGAAGACCCCCCCCCCCTCCGTGCATGAATCATGATGGGTGTGTGCCAATTGTGTGGTTTGATTGTGTGCAGGTGTGTGAATTACCAGAGTGCAGTTAAAATTGGGGGGATGGTGGTTGGAGCACCACTAGCTACTGCTATAGGCAGCTGGGCTCCCATCCTCCCAAGCCTTCAGTGTCTATTATACAATTAAAATTGAGGTGAGGGTGGCCCCACTGCACAGCAGACAGAGGTATCCCCTTCATCGACACAGTACAGCACACCCCCACCCCAAAACCCTAAGTGTATCCAAGAAGATGTATGTTCTACCCAGAATCGGGGGGAGGGGAGAAATAAGACTGGGAGGGAGACGGTCAAAAATGGGGCCTCCCCGCTCCCCCCCCAGAAGCCAGCTTGCAAACTAATTCAGGAGGCCACCCACTGTCTCCAGATTCCAACCCAGGCGAGGGCCTAGTTGAGCAGCCCAGGACACGCCAGCGTCACACCACGGTGATCCCAGCACCACAGGCATGATAGAGCAGCCACACCCACTCCCACACGTCTTGCACAAACGAACACACAAACAGTAATAACAATAATGAACAATGGGCCGGACCCATACGGTGCCCCACATGCCAAGCGACACCCCAGAGTGCCCACTGCAAGCCCACCAACCACCCACCCCACACACACACCACCGGCAGCTGGCCGCCCCACAGCCAACCCGGAGCAAACTGACGGCAACATGGCCACCAACCCTCACCAACGGCTTCCACCCCCCCCCCCCCAAGCACCCACACGCACCTGGCGCCAAGGACACCAGAGGCAGTTTGGCAAAGCACCCCGCCCCGCGACACAATGGCAGGGTGGCCAGGAAAGGCAGGCCCCGAACCACTAACCCTCAGGCCACAAGATGGCCCACCCCACCCCCGCCGCCCAACGAGGTCCCCCCACCCACACACACACACATCCTCCACCCCCGCACCACCACCTACAGGTACCCACACCCACAGACCCACGCCCACCCTCATGTGATGTGCACACATAGACTCACCATCACACATGCCCACCTACACCCACACGCAACCCTGCATGCCCACACACAACACACACACAAACCCACACATACCTGCGCACACGCATGTGCACACACACTCACACACACGTACGCACATCCACACCCGCAGGCCCCGGAGAACGGGGGGGGGGACCCCCAGGGAACAGGTACCAGTCCCCGGAGTGCCGCCAGGGCCCTGGGGAGGACACAATTCCGCCATGCAAGGACGCACCGGGGCCGGCCCGCGCCACCTGGCAGGCAAGGCTACCCCCCCCCCCCCGCCCACTCTACAGCCCCCCTTCCCCCACCAACCCCCCCAGGCCAGACACAGCCACCCCAGAACAGGCTCCCCAGACACCGGCCCCAGTAGGTCACAGAAACCCCTTGTGGTCAGGGTGCAGCCAGCCGCCAGAGGCGCCAAGGAAAGCAAGCCACTGCCCGCCACCCCTCAGGTTACAGAATTAATAAGCGGGGACCAGAGAGAATTGAATTCAGCCAGCTGTTTTTTTGAGGAGGCAGACATTCTCTCCAGGCTATTATAATCTGATAGTAGGTTATTATAGTGGGTTGTACACAAATTATTGATTGATTTCCAATTCATGAGGATAGTTTTCTTTGCAATGCATAAGGCAGTGAGAACCATGTGTGACAGCCTTACCTCTATATTCATTTCACTTAAATCACCTAGTATGCAAAGTGTGGGAGAGGATGGGATATGATACCCAAGCCATGCCAAAAAGTCTTCACGTATCTTCTGCCAGAACTTTTGGACCAGTGCACAGGACCACATAGCATGCATATATCTGGGACATTGCTGGTGCAAAGGGAACAGATATTTGTGTGACTAAGGCCCATTTTGAACATCCTTTGTCCAGTGTAATGAGTTCTATGTAGAACTTTGTACTGTATGCATTGTAAATTAGAGTTTTTAGTCATCTTAAAAGTGTTTAAACATGTTTGTGTCCAGAAGCTTTCATCTTTGTTGATTGATAGGTCTGTCTTCCATTTTGATTTTGGAAGAGATACTGATTCATCCAGTTTTGATAATAGTCCACGTATTTCCGATATCAATTTAGGGGAACGAAGATTTAGAAACTCTGTCACCTTAACTGGTACCTCTAAATCTGTCTGATTGAGATTGAATCTTGCTTTTATTATGGATTTAAGCTGTTTGTATTGAAGAAACTTTTTTTTATCACCGATGTCGTATTGTGACACCAGTTCCTGAAATTAGGTAAAATTTTCACCTTGAATAAGATGCTCTGTTTTTTATTCCTTTCTCATACCATAGTGGAAAGTTTAACATCCTCTTTTGTTGCAGGATATCAGGATTATTCCAAATGGGCTTGAGTTTACAGTGGACAAGTGAAAACCCCATTATTTTTAAAAAATTCCACCAGGCTGTCAGAGAGGACCTAATATTAATGCTTTTAAAACAGTTATTAGTCAGAGATATTTAGTGACCCACAGAGAGCCTGTTCAGCATCTAACCATGGGTTTCCTAGTGGGGCTGATTTTGTCCATTTAGAAACAAACTGCAGTCTATTGGCTAAGAAGTAATTTAAAAAATTTGATAAATCTAACCCTCCACCCTCTTGCTTTTTGAAGTTTTTAAACTGATCCGTGATGGTTTATCCTTCCATAAAAATTTATTTATACTGTATTTGAGTCTAGGGACTTAAACCAGGCCATAGATGGTAGGGTAGGAATCATTGAAAGTAAATAGTTGATTTTCGGAAGGACCATCATTTTAACAGTTGCAACTCCAGTACCAGTGCTTTTTTTATGTCAGTGTTGCATATACCAAGTTGAAGTCTCCTCCTATTATGAGTGTGGTGTCCAGGTGCTCAGACAGAGAAGTGAAGAAAGTGTGAAAATAGGATGGGTCCTTAACATTTGGGCCATAAATGCTTGCAGTATGTAGATCCAGATTTTGAACTGAGATTTTTAATATTTTAAATCTACCTTCTGGATCTGCTATGGTGTTATTCACAACAAACATATTCTTCTGTTTACCAATATAGTTACCTCCCTTTGTCTGGAATTAAAGCAAGCTGAGTACATGTGGGGAGATTCAGGGGAGGTGAATGCATCTACAGATGACTTAGAAACATGTGTTTCCTGTAATAAGACAAGGTCTGCCTGTAGATCCTTCAGTCGATTAAAAACTTTTAGGCTCTTCTTCCTGGTACCGATTCCATGTTTGTTCCATGTGACAAACTTTAATGTGGACATGTTTTCAGTAACTCGTTTTTGTGCTAAAGGCTAGCTAAGTGGGCCTTTGTGTTTGTATGTCAGTAGTGTATGTTTGTGTGCACATGTATGTCCTGTGTATGCTGTATGACTGCATGTACACGTGTGTGTAGGCATGTGTGTTGTGCATAAAATATATACCTATATGTGTGTGCTTGGGTGTGCGCACATGATGTCTCTTGCATTTGCTTGCATTTGCAAGAGTGAGTGGGGTGCATGTACTTGGAGTTATTTCCTATAGACCTAATGTGCGAGAGAGAACAGACATAGAGGCAAGTAATTGGTGAGAAGATACAGATAATATACAACAACCTAACAACATCAACAAGATTAGCTACAACAGACAAACAAACAGCCTCAACAAAAAAGAAGAAAATGTTAGACAAACGTTAACAAATTAAACAGGGATCAAATAAGAGACCTGCGCACAATCACACTCTTTTTTCCCCCCATGTAACTAAGGAAGCAAACTAGACTCTAGAATAGCCAGGGTGTTATGGTTGTATCCATAAACAGCTTGCCCTCTATAAACAATCTATCCACAGAGAGAACAGCTCGTTTACCTTCTTGGATTTTTGTTTCCTAATGGGAAAAAGCTTCCTTCTTCTTTCCATAATTTCCTGTGGAAATTGATCATTGAGACCATAATTTGTGTTTTTAGCTACCTGCCCTGCCTCTGTACCAGAATTTTTTGCTTGAAATGTTCAAATTTAGCAACAATGGGTCTGACACGTTTATTTTGAGGATTTTTCTGTTCAATGCAGTGGACTCGGTGAAAGGTAATTGATTTCACAATGTCGGAAGGCATTTTCAGCTGCGTAGACATGAATTCCCAGATCAGCTGTTCTGGATTTTCGTTGGTTTTTTTTTTTTTCAGTAATTCCAGAGAAAACTAGATTATCTCTCATGCTACGTGATTGCAAGTCAAGAATTGTTTCCTTCATTTTCCGGTTTTCTTTTACAACGTTGTCAAGTTGCGTGGTTAGCGTGTTTATTGACTTTTTCAGGCTATTATTTTTTTCTAAGAGAGAGACGAGTTGGGCCCAGCTGAATTCCAGACTCTCTCATACACTCTGGAATTCTTTATGGAGCAACTCGACCAACGCAAGTCTAACATCCATGCTGGTAAGCTTACTTTCAATAGAAAAAAGAATGTCACTAACCTCTGGACCGTCCTGTGATTTCTCGGGTGTTATTTTCGGTGAATCTGCGGTTCTGGGTCATTTAGACATGGAAGACGGAACAGGAGATGCGTTTGCCTGCTCCATGTCACAGCAGCAGAAATAAAACTCATCAAGATAGTTCTCAAGTTCCTCCAGCTCCGTATAAAAAACAAAAGAAACAGTCAGTTAGTGGATTAATTACAAAAAAAGCTACCTGTGGAAAAGTTTGTTTACAGCCGTGGACAAAATTGTTGGTACCCCTCTGTTAATGAAAGAAAAACCCACAGTGGTCATAGAAATAACTTGAATCTGACAAAAGTGGTAATAAATCCTCGACCGTTCATGCTAGTGATGTCATTCCAACACATTCTAAAAACTAAGAAGTGGAGCTCTCCATTGATTTTGGGTACATTATGGTAATTGCAGGAATTCCTGCATGAGTGAAGGAGGAATTAAGCACAGCAGGAGAGCAGCAGGTGGAGAGGAAGAAAGAAGAGAGAGGAGCTCTTCAAGTATTTGTGTGGTGTTTTAGCTGTGTTTTCTGTCTAAATAATAATTTAATATTGTAAATAGTTGTATGAGTATTGTTTGAGAGTTTTGGAGTGTGGCAAACACAAATGTTTGAGAAGATGTAAAATGGGTTCAATTTCATTTTGTAATCTCAAAAGTTTTGTTCATGTACATTTGAAATATAAAGAGAAACCTGATGAAAATTGAAATCTGTTTTTTTTTTTAACTTTTTTGTTATCACACACTGTTTTCAGCATTTATAACATATAATAATGACAAATACTTGCCATATTTTGAAGGTTTGAGGTTTGACCAGCAGTCAGACTCTTCTCTCCAGTACCCTGGCATAGGCCTTCCCAGGGAGGCTGAAAAGTGTGATCCCCCTAAACTTGGAACACACCCTCCCTTAAAAAGAGGAACGACAACCCCGGTTTGCCATGCCAAAGGCACTGTCCCCGACTTCCATGCAACAATGCAGAGGCGTGTCAACCATGACAGCCCTATAACATTCAGGGCCTTGGGGTGCTCAGGGCGAATCTCATCCACACCCAGGGCCCGGCCACCAAAGATTTTTTTAACCACTTCAGGGACCTCAATCCCTGTGATGGGCGAGTTGTCTCCCTCGTCCTCAAGCCCTGCTTCCTCTATGGAACGTGTGTCAGTAAGAGATCCTCGAAGTATTCCTTCCACCGCTCGACAATGTCCCCAGTCGAAGTCAGCAGCACCCCATCCGCACCATACATAGTGTGGACAGGGAGCTGCTTCCCCCTCCTGAGTCGCCGGACAGTTTGCCAGAATCTCTCTGAGGCCGACCAAAAGTCTTCTTCCATGGCCTCACTAAACTCCTCCCACACCAGAGTATTTGCTTCAGCAACCACCCGAGCTGCACTCCGCTTGGCCTGCCGGTACACCTCAGCTGCTTCAGGAGTCCCACAAGCCAACCAAGGTCGAACCTCGGATTCAGGAGGAGCAGTGTGGTTTTGTCCTGGCCATGGCACATCGGACCAGCTCTTTACCCTCTTGAGAATCCTTGGTGGGAGTTTGCCCAACCAGTCCACATGTATTTTGTGGACTTGGAGAATGCATTCAACCGCGTCCCGCGTGGTCTCTTGTGGGGGTTGCTGCGGGAGTATAGGGTATCGGGCTCGTTGTTACGCGCTACCTGGCCCCTATATGACCATTGCAAGAGTTTGGTTCGCATTGCCATCACACAGTCAAACTCGTTTCCAGTGAGAGTTGGACTCCGCCAGGGCTGCCCTTTGTCACCGATCCTGTTCATAATTTTTATGGACAGGATATCTAGGCGCAGCCAAGGATGGGAGGGTGTCATGCTTGGTAACCACAGGATTTCATCTCTGCTGTTTGCTGATGATGTTGTCCTGTTGGCTTCATCAAGCAATGACTTACAGGCCTTGCTGGGACAGTTTGCTACTGAGTGTGAGGCGACTGAGATGAGAATCAGCACCTCCAAGTCAGAGTCCGTGGTCCTCAGCCGGAAAAAGGTGGATTGTCCTCTCCAGGTTGGGGAAAAGCTCCTGCCCCAAGTAGAGGAGTTTCAGTATCTTGGGGTCTCATTTACGAGTGAGGGGAGAATGGAGCGAGAGATTGACAGATAGATCGGAGCAGCCTCTGCAGTGATGCAGACGTTGTACCGGTCTGTTGTGGTGAAGAGGGAGCTGAGCTCTAAAGCAAAACTGTCAATTTACCGGTCAATCTACTTTCCTACCCTCACCTATGATCATGAGCTTTGGGTAATGACTGAAAGAATGAGATCATGGATACAAGCGGCTGAAATGAGCTTTTCCATAGGATTGCTGGACTGACCCTCAGAGATAGGGTGAGGAGCTCAGTCATCTGGGAGAGGCTCAAAGTAGAACCGCTGCTCCTCCATATCAAAAGAAGCCAGTTGAGGTGGTTTGGGCATCTCATCAGGATGCCTCCTGGACACCTCCCACTTGAGGTGTTTTTGGCACGTCCCACTGGTAGGAGACCCCGTGGCAGACCCAAGACATGCTGGAGAGACTACGTCTCCCAGCTGGCCTGGGAATGTCTTGGTATCCTCTCTGAAGAGCTAGAGCAGGTGGCTGGGGAGAGGGAAGTTTGGGCTTCTCTGCTTGAGCTGCTGCCTCCGCGACCCGAATCTCTGGAAAAGCGGTAGAAAATGGATGGATTTTGAAAGTTACATTTATCTTCAGGAAAAAAAGGGGCAAAAAAATTTACACAAAGGACATTTTCTGACACATTTATTGAAAAAAAAAGACTAAAAACAGATGAACTATCACAATTTTAGTACTAAAATACTATTAGACAAGTGTTTTTCTTTAACATTTAAAATATTTCACTGACTTGATGCTCTGTTCTGTTAGCACTGTCTTGGTGATGGTCTCTGTTGGTACTGGACATCAGACCGGCCCTAATTAAATTGTCAGCTGGAACATGATGGTTTGGATTAAACCAGTATAAGACATATGGAGAGTATTACTGGTTGAGTGGGATCCAGTTTGCAGTGGTATTGGATGGTGGGTCTCTATTCTTTGATGACTAATGGATTTGTTATCCCACTATTCCAAGCATTTTGCTTCCCAGACAGAAAATGAGTGAGATTTTAGCACTGCCTAAAATTGAGATGTTAGTCTGTTTTCATTCCAATATCTATAGTTTACAGTCAGGCCCTTTATTACTTTACTGTCTGCTCTTTGCTGTTTTATGGTATTCAAGGACTCATTTGTTTTCTGGTTCTGTGTCCTTAGTGTAGATAGAGCTGACATAAAAGTACAAGTGATTGTGTTTGACTTTAATCCTGCTGACAGGAATCAATGTTGACGTGCCTTAAGGCAGCCTATGTCATTGTTGGATCTCAAGTTGTTGAAAATGTTACACTAAAATTGAGCGTAAAGGGTTTACTTATTTATAACAAGATCTATTGTCGAAAAGTGTTTTACCAACAGTATTTGTGTTAAAAAAAAAATTGTAGGTGATGGTAAGTAGAGGGTGTTCTTTGATTTTTATTTTGATAACCTGCAGCCTTTGTTGAAATTTAAGGCTCCACTGGGTGCTGAGGTGCCCTCATCTTAAAGATGCTAATTCTGGTTGCAAAGAAACAATAGTGATGCTATAAACCAGGGGTTCACCAGCTAAAACTGCAAGAGGTCTGATAAGTCTGCTCTCCTCCCCAGCTGAGGTTTGAGTTAGGGGTGGGACTCTTTAGGCACCAAGATTGGATTATAATTCAGGGTCTCTGATTTGATTCTAAAATGATTCTCAATGCATTTTTTTTTTCTTTTCGGAATTTTCTTCCTTCCACTGTGTGACAGCTTGACACTTTTAAAGCCAAGTGTTTGCAATGATCCATGAATTTGCTCCCAACATCTTTTAGGACAAATTTATCTAAAAAATGTGCTTTTAAGAACTACCATCCTTTCGTAGACATTCTTCTAGAAGACCACAACTGTCTCCAGGCAGGCCAGTATCATTTGCTTTTACATATTATTTTATTAAGCTCATGTTTTAGCTGCTTTTAGCTCTGTATTAATTTTGTAACATAAAATCCAATAAATTCTTTGCTCAATTTCAAACAAAACATGTAATAATTTAATCCTAATAATACAGGAGAACGCTGTTTGTTTACTCCAAATAAATAGCTCTAAAATTCTAAATTCTATAACTGAAAATCACAAAATTGGAAGTTTTGCAGGAGACCACAAACTAAATTATATACATTAAAAAAGATTAATATCTAAAAAACTACATCTCACAAAAAGTTCACCTCTATACTATATTTCAGTATTAAAAAAACTGTTTCAAACTGTAAGCCTAAAATAAGGACAGAAAATTCCACACTACAGAATCCCTCAGTTTGTTTGGGTTTTTATTGTCAACAGTGTTCTTATCTTCTTATCTTATTAAGAGGAGAGGTGGCAATCAGTGAGGAGCAGTACAGTTTCATGCCAAGAAAGGGCACTACAGATGCAATGTTTGCTCTAAGTGTGTTGATGGAGAAGTATCGAGAAGGTCAGAAGGAGTTGCACTGTGTCTTTGTGCATCTAGAGAAAGCATAGTGAAAGTATGGAGCAGGTGGAAGAGAATCTGGAGAGGTGGAGGTATGCACTGGAAAGAAGAAGATTGAAAGTCAGTAGAAGCAATACAGAATACATGAGTGTGAAAGAGAAGGAGGCAGGTATAACGGTAAAGATGCAAGGAGTAGAGGTAGTGAAGGTAGATGAGTTTAAATACCTGGGGTCAACCATCCAAATCAATGGAAAATGCATAAAACAGGTGAAGAATAGAGTGCAGGCAGGGTGGAGTGGGTGGAGATGAGTGTCAGGAGTGATCTGTGACAGAAGGATAGCAGCTAGAGTGAAAGGGAAGATTTACAAGACGGTAGTGAGACCTGCTATGATGTATGATTTGGAGACTGTGGCGCTGACAAAAAGACAGGCACCGGAGCTGGAGGTGGCGGTGTTGAAGATGCTAAGATTCTCACTGGGAGTGACTAGGACAGCCAGGATTAGAATTGAGTATATCAGAGAGACAGTTCAGGTTGAACAGTTTAGAGACAAAGTAAGAGAGGCAAGGCTGAGATGCTGGACAAATGATGTTGAAGATGGAGCTGCCAGGTAGGAGGAAAAGAGGAAAACCCCAGAGAAGATTCATGGATGTAGTGAAGGAGGACATGGAGAGGGGTGGTGTTGCAGAGGAAGATGAAGGGATAGGGTGAGATGGAGGCAGATGATCCACTGTGGCGACCCCTAAAGGGAGCAGCCGAAAGAAGAAGTGTTCTTTTCTTTTTAACCTCATTTGTGTCTGTTTAGATAACACCCTGTCAGGGAGAAGGGAGGTGGAGATGTGACACTTCAAGTTCAGTGATACACAGAACAAATTATTGTTTTTACATGATATCAGAGGGTCACGGAAATTACCTCAATAACCAACGTCATGCGAGCCAATTGGGAACGCAGTTTTGGAGAAAACAACCTCCACCTGCCTCCCAGCATGAACTACTCTCAACAGAATCGCGTAGATGCAGAGGAGGCACGGGAACCTTCCGTCAACGGACCCCCAGGTGGACATGTACCATTGGAAGCTTCCAGAGCGGTGGTAGATACACAATTTCACAATGGCGCTTCATTCTGCGGGTACACACTGGGAAGGAAACCTGGCTGTCTGCCTCATGTGACGCTTGCAGCGAATGGCAATTTTGCCTCCCTCTACGTCTCTGCAGAGAATGCCCAAGGTGTCATGCCATAAACTGTCCAGGCAGCTGCCGATACAGCATTTCAGTTCTGTTTTTTCATTCCATTAAAACAAAACAATATCCTTTTTCTCCAAATTATATTAAAAGGCTTTGGGGTCCAGACGGAGGACTCTCAGGGTCTGGATCCGAACCGGAGTCTGCCAGTTGGTGACCCCTGCTATAAACTGTCATCCCATACAGTGCATCTTCTTAGAATGTGTCGTTACCAAAAATAAAAAAAATCCTTTGTTAAACTTTTCATGAATCCGAAATCACTTTACTACTCCTCATATTACTACTTCTTCTACCAAAAACCAAACAAACATTTGCTTAAAATGTATGTTTTTGTTAACACTTCTTCATTCAGTTTACTTTAATTTCTCTCCAGTTTTATAGTTTTGAGGAACTGCCCTCTAACAGCTGTCCCCCTTTTTCATTCAGTGAATCATACATGCATATCTAACAGCACAGTAGCCCTCTCTGCTCTCTCCCGTCGACAGTTACAGTTCATCTGTTCATATGTTATTGTTTGTGGTTAAAGTCAATGCATTTTTCATGTGCTTGGAAGCAGGGAGTTTCTGGGAAGTTCCCATGTTAATGTAATTATGTCTGTTTAATAGGACATTGTGGTCTTGAGTGTTTCCTTTTGTGCTAATTGTGATGAGGCGAACACAACTGTCCCTTCAGCAGTGGACTCCATCTGGATAAAATCTCATTTTATTGGACAACGCCTCAAAAGCTTTGGCTTCAGTGTTGCTGCTGGCTAAAATAAGTGTCTGTGATTCTGTCTATTACTGCCTGTCTCCCCAGCGTTTCTCTTTCTGCTCTCCTGTCCTTATTTCTTAAGTATTGCTACTGTAGATCTGTGTCACTGTTGGTAAGGTACTTTTATACTAACATTTATCATAATCACAATCATTTTGCTTTTATTTTTTTATTTATTTCATGTTTATTTGAAAGAGACACTGCATATCAATGAACATTAATATACAGTAAATGTAAATATGCCAGACTTAGCAAAATTGCTAAATTACATCTGTAGTCCCTTGGCAGGTCACAAAAATACACAAACAATCCATAATATACAAAAAAGACATTGGTAATAAAAACTGTATAAAGTGCATATGTTAAAGTGCTGTTATTGCATCTGTATAAAGTGCATATGTTAAACATCCTAAAAACACAACACTCGGGTATCTGTTACACAAATAAGGTGCAGTGCATGTATACATACGTACAGTATATGTACCTGTGCACTGCACCGCAACAACAATAAACACAACAACTTTGTGCAATAGTACAGAGTAAGGCAGATGTGTGCGACGCACGGGCACATATGTATAGTATGTGTGTCCGCATTCCACAGAGCATACCCTAGTTATGAGTACAGTTTTGATTGTTTAAAAGTCAGTTTTTAAGATGGGCTTTCTAAGTGTTTCGTGTAGAATGTTCTCTAATTGTGGGTGGTATATTATTCCAAATCTTAGTGCCCCTCACAGATAGCACAAACTCAGCAAAAGTGGTGCACCTGTGGGGGATCTCGCAGTCTCTTCTGGTGGTGGCTCTGATGGCTGTACCGGTGGCAGTGCTCAGTTTAACATGTTCTCTCGGGGGGGGGGGGTGCATAACCATTTAATATTTTACATATCGAGCAGGCGAATTTGAGTGTGTTGTAATTTTCAAAAGACAAAGTTATATTTCTTAAGAATGTGACAACAGTGGTATGACAAATCTCTCATCAAAATTTTTATGGCTTTTTTGAGTAGTGATTCAATAGGTTTAATTGTGGTTATGCCAGTGAGTAACTAGTTGGTAAAGCTGTAGTCTATGTGAGAGATGATCATTGCATGCAGGAACATTCTGGCCACATCTGGCCACCCACTGCCCCCAGATCCCACCCCAGGCCAAGGGGCACCAGGCCATGCGCCCCAGAACCTACCAACGTCATACTCCAGTGCACCACCAGCACCACAGGCACGATGGAACACCTACACATACTCTCACGCTCCTTGCTCACCTGCACATACTCAAAAACACACACCCCTACACAAACATTTGTTCATGTCTTACTGAGGCTGGGGGAGGATAAGCAGGAAACTGCTGCCCTCTGTGTTCTCCACATGCACTGAGGAGAGGCTGAGAGGCTCTCTGTGCATGTGAGCCGCTGTCAGATGTGATGCAGTCACGCATGGTTGACAACATAATAATTAAAAAATATATATATTTTACATTCATAAAAGTATGTATTTCTGTTGAGAAATGTTACCAATTGCAATAAACAATAATTTAAAAATAAACAAATTAAAATGAACTTCATTAATTTCCATATGTTTTGAGATATAACTGCAGGGAGCCACAGCATGGGGACTGAATCGCTGTGGGTTGCCGACCCCTGACCTAATCAGAACCTCCTTAACCCATAAGAACCCTTGGTGCCGTAATTTTCCTTGAAGGAATAGGGGTCTGGGTTCTTATGGGTAAAGTAGATTGAGGTGTTCTTGTGTTTGAATTCAGTGGATACTCAAATTGAATGGCTGCCATACATGTAGAGATGCTAATTTAGGAAAGATTTTGCAGTGGTCTCATATTTTTTCCAGAGCTGTGTATGTTCTTCTTCTTCTGCTGCTTCTTCTTTCGGCTGCTCCCTTTAGGGGTCGCCACAGCAGATCATCTGTCTCCATCTCATCCCATCCCTTGCATCTTCCTCTGTAACATCAACCTTCTCCATGTCCTCCTTCACTACATCCATGAATCTTCTCTGTGGTCTTCCTCTTTTCCTCCTGCCTGGCAGCTCCATCTTCAACGTCCTTTGTCCAGTATATCCATTATCCCTTCTCTGCACATGTCCAAACCATCTCAGCCTTGCCTCTCTTACTTTGTCTCCAAACCGCTCAACCTGAGCTGTCCCTCTGATATACTCGTTTCTAATCTTGTCCCTCCTAGTCACTCCCAGTGAAAATCTTAGCATCTTCAACTCTGCCACCTCCAGCTCCACCTCCTGTCTTTTTGTCAGCACCACCATCTCCAAACTATACATCATAGCAGATCTCACTACCATCTTGTAAATCTTCCCTTTCACTCTTGCCTTTCTGTCACAAATCACCCCTGACACTCGTCTCCACCCACTCCACCCTGCCTGCACTCTCTTCTTCACCTCTCTTGCACATTTTCCATTGCTTTGGATGGCTGAACCCAGGTATTTAAACTCATCTACTTTCACTACCACTACTCCTTACATCTTCACCATTGCACCTACTTCCCTCTCATTCACACTCATCTATTCTGTCTTGCTTCTACTGACTTCCATTCCTCTTCTCTCCAGAGCATACCGCCACCTCTCTAGGTTCTCTTCCACCTGCTTCCGATTCTCACTGCAGAACACAATGTCGTCTGTAAACATCATGGTCCATGGAGACTCCTGCCTAACCTCGTCTGTCAGCCTGTCCATCACCATGTCAAACAAGAAGGGGCTCAGAGCCAGTCCCTGATGTAATCCCACCCCAGCCTTGAATCCATCTGTCACTCCTACAGTGCACTTCACTGCTGTCTCGCTGCCCTCATACATGTCCTACACCACCCTCACATACTTCTCTGCCACTCCTGACTTTCTCATACAGTACCACACTTCCTCTCTTAGCGCCCTATCATATTACTTCTGACCTTCCCTATACTTCTCCATTAGCACCCTTAGAGCAAATATTGCATCTGTAGTACTCTTTCTTGGTATGAAATAGTGCTGCTGCTCACTGATTGTTGAAGAAGTTTAAGAGGAGAGGTGACAATGCTTTCCCATATCTTCATAGTGTGGCTGATCAACTTTGAGCCTCTGTAGTTACTACAGCTCTGGGCATCTCCTTTGTTCTTGAAAATTGGCACCAAAACACATCTTCTCCACTCCTCAGGCATCCTCTCACTCTCCAAGATTGTGTTAAACAATCTGGTTAAAAAGTCCACTGCCATCTCTCCTGAACATCTCCATACCTCCACAGGTATGTCATCTGGACCAACCACCTTTCCATTCTTCATCCTCTTCAAAGCTGCTCTCACTTCCGCCTTGCTAATCCTCAGGACTTCCCTGTTCACCATCTTTCCTTCATCCATCCTCCTCTCTCTCTCATTTTCTTTATTCATCAGCTCCTCAAAGTACTCCTTCCACCTTCTCAACACACTCTCGTCATTTGTTAGTACATTGCCATTTCTGTCCTTAATCAACCTAACCTGCTGCACATCCTTTCCAGCTTGATCTCTCTGTCTAGCCAGTCAATACAAGTCCTTTTCTCCTTCCTTTGTGTCCAGCCTCTCATACAACTCACTATATGCCCTTTCCTTTGCCTTTGCCACCTCCCTCTTTGCCATGCGCCTAGATTCCAAATACTCCCGTCTACTTTTCTCATCTCCCTGACTAACCCACTTTTTCTTTGCTAACCTCTTCCTTTGGATGCTTTCCTGTACCTCTTCATTTCAACACCAAATCTCCTTGCCTTCCTTCCTCTGTCCACTGAATACACCACATACCTGATGCACCAAACTTGAGTAATAATACCTGGTTATTGCATAATATGAGAACTTTAAGATGTAGTTTTGGTAGGTTTCAATTTGGATGGTGGTATTAATGTATGCATTAATGTATGTAACTAATTATTTATCTTATTACAATGGTCCTCTCCGGCATACAACTAGGAACATACCGGTCGCTATGGAGGGTGAGAATATGTATGGGCACATAATCATACCATGTAGGATAACTAAATAGACGGTTATGCTGTTTCATCCCACCTAGCAACAATGCTCTGCACTGTGTGTGTTTATATACACTACAATCTTGTAGTGTCTCCTCATAACCCTGTACTGTCAGACCATTGTCTGTTAACCTTTGATTTTACTATTTCTGACTATTTGGCTCCTAAAGAAAAATATTATCACAGTAGATGCCTCTCAAATGACGCTGTTTCCAAATTTATGCAGATTGTTTCCTCTATGCCATGTGTCAACACAACGGAAATAAGCTATAGACAGCTTGCTCCTTCTGTAATTGATAACATGGTGGATAGTGTTTCAGCTTCTCTGCATCAGGCTCTAGACTTGGTGGCCCCCTTAAAAAAGAAAAAGTCTAATCAGAGATTTTTAACTCCTTGGTTCAACACAGAAACTCGTAGCTTAAAACAGAAGACTCGTCAATTAGAAAGAAAATGGCGCTCTACTAATTTAGATGAAATCTATTTAGCTTGGAGAAATCATCTTTTAATTTATAAAAAATCTCTTAGAAAAGCTAGAACGAGTTATTACTCTGCATTAATAGAAGAGAACAAGAATAATCCCAGGTTTCTTTTCAGTACTGTAGCCAGGTTGACAAAGAGTCAGGACTCTGTCAATCCTAGCATCCCCTTAGAGCTTACTAGTCAGGACTTTATGAACTTTTTCAATAATAAAATTTCATCCATCAGAGATAAAATCAATCAGATTCTTCCCACAGTTAACTTAAATACTGTAACTACTACAACTCCTTCTATTGATGTCTGTCTTGATGAGTTTACTCCAATCGACCTTTGTGAGTTAGACAAAATAGTTTCCTCATCCAAACCTTCAACTTGTCTTTTAGACCCTATTCCTACCAGGTTATTTAAAGAAGTCTTCCCACTTATTGGTAGCTTTATTCTTCATATAATCAATTCTTCATTAACTTTAGGCCATGTACCGCAGGCTTTTAAAACGGCTGTAATTAAACCCTTACTCAAAAAGCCAACGCTAGATCCAGGAGCTTTAGCTAACTATAGACCAATCTCTAATCTCCCTTTCATTTCAAAAATCTTAGAAAGAGTTGTTGCTATGCAATTATTTGACCACCTGCAGGGAAATGGTTTATTTGAGGAGTTTCAATCTGGGTTTAGAATCCATCATAGCACTGAAACAGCCTTAGCGAAGGTCACTAACGACCTCCTCATTGCATCTGATAATGGACTAGTTTCTGTACTTGTCCTTTTAGATCTTAGTGCAGCTTTTGATACTATTGATCATAATATTCTACTTGATAGATTAGAACACTATGTTGGACTTAATGGAACTTCGTTGCAGTGGTTTAGATCTTATTTATCTGATAGGTTCCAGTTTGTTCATGTAAATGATGAGTTTTCTCTCAGCTCAAAGCTTAGTCATGGAGTTCCACAGGGATCTGTGCTTGGCCCTACTCTTTTTAGTTTATATATGCTTCCGTTAGGCAACATTATTAGAAAGCACTGTATACATTTTCACTGTTATGCAGATGACACACAATTATACCTGTCAATGAAGCCAGATGATACTAATCAATTAGCCAAGTTAGAAGCCTGTCTTAAGGAAATCAAAGTTTGGATGACTTGTAATTTCCTGCTATTAAATTCAGATAAGACTGAAGTCATTCTTGTTGGTCCAAAAAACCTTAGAAATTCCTTTCCAAATCAAACTTTCAGTTTGGATGCAGTTACTCTTTCTCTTAATAGCTCTGTGAGGAACCTTGGAGTTATTTTTGATCAGGATTTGTCCTTCAATTCACATATTAAATTTGTTTCTAAGACTGCCTTCTATCATTTGCGTAATATTGCCAAGATTAGGAGCATCTTGTCTCAGAGTGATGCTGAGAAGCTGATCCACGCTTTTGTTAGCTCGAGATTAGATTATTGTAATTCTTTATTATCAGGTTGTCCTAAAACATCTTTAAAAAGTCTTCAGCTGATCCAAAATGCTGCAGCAAGAGTTTTAACAGGTACTAGAAAGAGAGATCATATCTCTCCGGTTCTGGCCTCCCTTCATTGGCTTCCCATAGAGTTTAGAATTAAGTTTAAAATCCTTCTTCTTACTTACAAAGCTCTAAACAATCAGGCTCCTTTTTATTTAAAAGATCTGATACTACCGTATCATCCTAACAGAGCACTACGCTCCCAAAATGCAGGTTTACTTGTAATACCTAGAATCTCCAAAAGTACAATGGGAGGCAGAGCCTTCAGTTATCAAGCTCCTCTCCTGTGGAATCAGCTGCCAATCTGGATTCGGGAGTCAGACTCGATCTCTGTTTTTAAGAATAGGGCTAAAACCTACCTTTTTGATATAGCCTACAATTAGGGAGGGATCATGTGTTTTCTGAACCCTCCCTTAGTTATGCTGCTAATAGGTTTAGTCAGCCGGGGGACCTCCAGTAATGCACTGGGCCTCACTCCTTTCCTCACTCTCTATGAAATATTTTTTTTTTGCTGGTCATTAACATTTGTTTGTTCTCTCCCATAGATTGAGTCCCCATTGTGCTGTTTGCTCTCTACATGTCTGTTCTTTTCTTCTTCTCTATCCCCTCACCCCCCAGCCAGTCGCAGCAGATGACTGCCCCTCCCTGAGCCTGGTTCTGCTGGAGGTTTCTTCCTGTTAAAAGGGAGTTTTTCCTCTCCACCGTCGCCAAGTGCTTGCTCACAGGGGATCGCCTGATTGCTGGGGTCTTTCTGCAACTGTGGGGGTCCTCCCTACAGTTGATAGTGCTATGAGATGACTGTTGTTGTGAAATGGCGCTATATAAATAAAGTTGAATTGAATTGAATTGAATTATATTTACATATTTATTCCATCTAGCTACAATGCTCTGCACTGGGTGTGTTTATATTTATATATCTATATATTTATTCCATCTAGCTACAATGCTCCGCACTGTGTTTTTATATATCTACATATTATTCCATCTAGCTACATTGCTCCGCACTGTGTGTGTTTATATACTTGCATATTTATTCCACCTAGCTGCAATGCTCCGTACTGTGGGTGTTTATATATTTACATATTTATTCCATCTAGCTACAATGCTCTGCACTGTGTGTTCATATATTCATATATTTATTCCATCCAGCTACAATGCTCTGCACTGTGTGTCTGTGTGTGTGTGTGTGTGTGTATATATATTTTATAGTAATATGTACATATGTATATTAGCTGCTCTTGCTTGCTTGTTTTTTGTTTTTTTTTTGTTTTTTTTTCTTGCCTTCTGATTGTTGCTCTGAGTGTTGCTGTCCCTGTGCTGTTGCAATCCTGGAATTTCCCCGTTGTGGGACTAATAAAGGCTTATCTTATCTTATCTTATCTTATCTTATCTTATCTTATTAATATTGTTATACATACAGTGTATAGTCATACTTTAGCTGGTACAGCAGCTGGCTGACGTTTTTTTCTCCTTGCTGTGATGTTGGCTTGTTTCAGGATGAAAATGATCAGTTTATTTTTTCATTTATTTACTAATATTTTAAAGAACTTTTACTTCCTAACAATTGCACTGCTCCCAGATACATTTACATGCTGTTTATTTTTTGTTTTTTTTCTTTCACACGCACCCTCTCTCACACGCATTCATCACAGACCAGGTTTTTCCACTCCAGACCCAGACAGAAATTGGCTCGTCACTCTTGTTGCTCATTTTTCATGTCAGTCTTTTCCCTGCAGAGAGCATCACTGCTGGGATTCTCTCACATGAACAAACAGGCCATTCAGTCCTCCCCTCTAAACATTTTAATTCCACTGGCCTCATTTAGCCTTGGCTTCACTCTGGACAAGTTGGTGGTGTGTGTCGCAGTTGTGTGTGCATGTATGTTTCTTTGGACAATAATTGTGTGGTGAGTGAGTTTTGACAGCCTAAATGTCCAATTTTCTCAAACTTTTGAGAATTGCTTGCTGTGATTTTGGCATCTTAAAGGGTTTGATTAATCTGTGAAAGCATCTGTGGCCATATGGGGAGAGCAATTTCATTAGTGGTTTAGATTTGTTGGCAGCTACGGAGCAGATTTGCTAAGCACTAAAAGGAAATGTGATGATGTGCTAATTGAGAGAGACTGTCTGTGAAGCAGCTTTTTTAATTAACTGACAGTGACGAGTAATTGTTTTTATGTGTTACTTGTAAAACTTTAGGATTTATTGTTATGTCGCTGTGCGTTTCAGTATACAGTGCATGTAATGGCCTTGTATAAAAATTAACTGTAGGAGAATTCTACAGATTTACACTTTTCATATACACATTAAATGGACATATGATGAAAATTTCACTTTTTCAGAGTTTTTGCACATGCATTTGGTTATTTGCAGTTACCAGTGTAAACATTCAGGAAAAAACATAACCACGACACCATGGTCTCATTCAGTGAGCCTTTCAGATTTTATTCTGGTTGTGACCCATTTTAATGATGGTGGGAGTAGACCTGTCCCCACAAGCTTCCAAAGGCACACACTGACAGAGGAATTAGCCTAGTTACCTTAGTGGTGTGACCATGGTTTTTATTATGACTGTTCTCTGTATATTCTGACGTCACTAGACATCCTGTTACGAGATATCCTTGTTCCTGGCCGTTTCACTAATCCATACTGTACCGCATATCTCACTTCCAGATGTTATTCTGGCTTATTTTGTAATGTTATATTTTGCACAGGATAGTCCTATAAACACCAGTAGATACACCATCCAACTTAAGCTAGTTTAGCTATTGCTTATGGCTCCTATTGACACCTATGCCATCAACATCTGTAATCCCAGCCAAATGTTATTTTAGTTTATTTTACTATAGCTTATTATACTCTGGGAAAGGTGGCTCCACTACATGCAGTAGTCAGCCACAGCTATCAAAGCCAGCCATTCACTCATTCAGTGAATGGCTCACTCATTGTTTCTGTGCTTATTGTTCCCCATGTACTGGTCCTGTCCTGTCAACCACCCAAACCACACATCCCTGTCCCTATTGATGCTTTATTTGGGGTTTTATCTTAGCTCAAATTCTGTCCAATAGCCTGAGCTAGCCATTTACAGTGCTATGAAAAAGTATTTCCCCCTTCCTGATGTCTTATATTCTTGCATATTTGTCACACTTAAATGTCTCAGATCATCAAACAAATTTTAATATTAAACAAAGAGGACCTGAGTAAATACAAAATGCAGTTTTTAAATGATGAGTTCAGTTATTAAGGGAAAAAGCTATCCAAACTTACTTGGCCCTATGGGGAAAAAAGTAACTGCCTCCCTTGCTGCATCATGAATTAACTGTGTTGAACCACATTTTTTGGAAGGCTGAGTTCAGTTTCCCTAGCCACACCCAGTCCTGATTACTGCCAGACCCGTTGAATCAAGAATTCACCTGTCTGACAAAGTGAAGTGGGTTAACAGATCTCAAAAAGCAACACAGCATGCCGTGATCTAAAGAAATTCAAGAACAGATGAGAAACAAAAACTCAGCATCTGAAGAACTGCAGGCCTCGCTTGCCTCAGTTTAGACACTGGTCCATGACTCAACAATAAGAAAGAGACTGGGCAAAAATGGCATCCATGGGAGAGTTCCAAGGCAAAAACCACTGCTGACCCAAAAACCCCACAAAGCCTCATCTCACATTTGCCAAAAAACATCTTGATGATCACCAAGACTTTTGGGAAAATATTGTGTGGATTGGCGAGAGAAAAGTTGAACTTTTTGGAAGACGTGCATCCTGTTACATCTGATGTAAAACTAGCACAGCATTTCATAAAAAGAACATCATACCAACAGTCAAGCATGGTGGTAGTGTGATGGTCTGGGGCTGCTTTGCTTCTTCAGGACCTGGACAACTTGCTGGAACCATGAATTCTGCTCTCTACCAGAAAACCCTGATGGAGAATATCCGGCCCTCAGTTCGTGAACTCAAGCTCAAGCCCTCAAATGAGGCTGAATTAAAACAATTCTGCAAAGAAGAGTGGCCAAAATACCCCAACAGTGATGTAAAAGATTCTTTGCCAATTATCACAAATGCTTGATTGCAGTTGTTGCCACCAAGGGTGACATAATATTAGGTTTAGGGGGCAGTTACTTTTTCACATAGGGCCAGATAGGTTTGGATAGATTTTTTTTCCCTTAATAAATGAAATCATCATGTAAAAATTACATTTTGTATTTACTCAGGTTATCTTTGTCTAATATTAAAATTTGCTTTATGACCTGAAACATTTAAATGTGACAAATATGCAAAAATATCAGAAATCTGGAAGGGGGCAAATACTTTTTCACAGCTCTGTAATATTAGCCTTAACCATAGCTCTTAGAACCTGGGGCTCATATGCATCTCAGAAACACGCACTGAAACGAGTCACTGCGTAGCAAGGCATTTACTCTGGGTGGAAAATGGTGCTGTAGTATGATCCTTGAGGTATTTTGACCAAAGCATGTCACACACTTTTCATTAAGACCTGTGGGTACTGTCAAAATATAGGAAAAAAGAGCATAATATGTCCCCTTTAAAGGTTTTTAACGCTGTTTCAATCATATGACAGCTAAATCTTAATAATTTATTTTCTTTATCCTCCTCAATAAAGATCTTTTCCACTCTGACCAAAATTAGTTTTTGGGGTTTAGAATAACATGTTTCTAACCATTATTCTTTTGGATAATGTGTTTTCCATGTTATCATTGTTTTAGGGAAGCCTTCAATCCACCTGCACAAAACACAAAAAGAACAGTCTAAGACTTCATCCCACTGCCAAGACCAAAAAGTCCCTCTGCACTCTTCATGTTTCCTATTCCTGGATCTAGAATATTTTAACATATTTGTTATTGTGTTTATTGAGAACATCAAGATAGCCTTTCCCAGTTTTTGTTCTTCATATTCATTTAAAAACTTCTTGAACAACATCTAGTGTTGGATGGACTTCTGTATTTTAAGCTTATACTCCTTTTTTTTTTTGGTAAACATTCAGGTTGGTGCAACTTTGCAAGCAAGTGACTATAAAAATTTTACTCCGTTTATTTAGATTATCTTAGCATGGTGGCATAATGGTTAGTGCTGCTGCCTCATAGTTAGAAGGTCCCTGGTTCAAATCCCCATGTAGGCAGAATGCTTTCTGTGCAGTTTCTTCGTGTGCCTGCATGAGTTTACTCTGAATACTCTAGTTTCCTCATAAGTCCAAGCACATGCTCATTAGGATAATTGGTGATTAGAAATTGGCTATAGGTTTGTCTCCCTGTTAGTCCTTTTCCCTTATCCTCATCAGTGAAGAATATCAGTGAAAAGAAAAAAAAGCTTTTTATAGCATTCTAATTTGTTTAACCTTTTTGTTGTGGATTGTAATTATTTTTTACCTATAGCCAATAAAATTTAGTGACACAATAAAAGCAATTTCAGGTCAAGAATAATGACTAGTCAGACTATGGAAACAAGCTGGAAGCAACCTCCTGCTGAGACAAATTTGTTTTGCAGAGAAGGGGGGAAAATAACTGGAAAATTATTACATAAACTGCTTAGGCACTTCTACTGTGGGAGCTTTTACTAACGTTGCTATAGTTTTGCTCATACTGTCCATGTGCATATAGAGATAGTTTTGTCAGTAGTTTGTATCTGATTAGCAGCTTCAAAATACTGTGTCAGTAAGATGTGGAGGCTGCTGGGCAGTTTTGTGGTGCTAAAATCTGGAAGCCCCTCTTTTAAACCATAAATACTGGGACCCCTCATGGTGAAAAGTTAATACAAATAATAAGGTAATGTGATATTTCAGTAGCCTTGGATTCATGAGTGTGGAGTTGTTTGATTGATGAGGTTTTAAGATCTCCAATCCAATCAGGCTGCTTAATGACTCTACCGTTGCCCACTTGGTCCTTAGTTTATACTCTGGGAATCTGAGCTGCCTCTTTGCCTCGTTTGCTGGATTCTAACCACCTTCTGTTACGCTTGGAGCATGGTCGTGATCATTCACTATTTTCTCTGCAGGCAAACACAAGCCAGAGGGGATTATGAACTTCACTAATGGCACGTCTGACTTTAAGAGAAAAGATGTCGGTGGTGCTTTTATCGCTATAGTTCTGTATCTGAAGTTGTGATGTGAATTTTTAGTATTATTATTTACCTTTTGTTCTTATTAAAGACAAAAATAGAAAGGAGATGTCTTTACCTTCTTAACAAGTTTCGACTGTGCACTGCAGCCTTCGTCCTCTGACGAAGGCTGCAGTGCAGTTATTAAAAGAAGACAAAATGAACCTACTTGAACGTTTTAGTATTATTCTTAATGTGTGGTGTATTGTGATGTGGTTTGATGGACAAGTGAGGTTGAATAGGAGGAAAAGATGAAGGTGTGGAAAAGTGATTTTAAATGTGTTGTTCTTGGATTAAATATATTTGAGCTGCACACAGAAAAAACTGATTTATTTCCACGAGCAGTTAAACAGCCTTTAAAGTGGCTACCTTCCCAAGGAGATGACAAGATTTACAGTTATTACAAAAAAAATTGAAAATTTGTCCATAAAGTTTTCACCTGAAATATTCTATTCAACTATGGATAAGACTTTGAAAAAAATGAGAAAGCAGTTAAGTGGGTTAATAAATCACATAATTTTTTTTAATTTTTGTGGTAATTTATGGAAACTCTGATATCAATAAAACTGTTTTAATTCATCAATCTTTCCCAAGCTGTGCAAACTTTACTTTGGCTTTTCAAAGGACCACATTGATTAATTACTAAAGCTAATGACTTCTTCCTTCACTTTTTCAGTGCTTCACTTTTGCTTTGTAATTAAATGTAAATAAATGGTGTTCACGTGAGGCCGGTCTGTCTGGGAGGGAAAAATGCTGTGCTCATACTGACTGGCCCTCTGTTAAACAGTGACTGATGAAACTGGAATAACCAACCTACAGTATGTCATGCAAAGTAAGACTAAGCTGCTTGTCAGTTAAGCTGTTATTCATCTGGTTGTTCATACTTTGATGGCAATAGAATCGATGCATAGCTAATGCCATTTACCTGACCATACATTTATCCAGAATAGTGTGACTTATCTGATAGTGGAAGAAAGAGAGGATAGAAGAGGAATTGAGTGGAAATAAGTTGAAAACTGAGGAAGAATAAGTGGTAAAAAGTGACAGTGAATAGGGTAAAAGCCTTGAAGTTAAGAACCAAGTTATTGTGCGTGTGTGTGTGGCTGTGAGACGTGGCAGACGAGGCCTAGCCAAAACGGCAGATCTGTTCCATATGTTTCCTGGAGACAGAGAGAGGCAGCTCCCCTCCGCCCCACCCACAGCAAAGGGAGTCTTCGTTTAAAAAGACAAAACAGTCGAAAAGCAAACTGTCCACAGTGCTTTCCTGTGGAAGCGGATAGCAGCTTGGGCCTCTTTAATCAATTGGGTTACGCTGGATTTGACCAGGGCAGCTGGCAGGTGTTGAGTTTGTGGGGGTCTGGAGGTCCTGACTGCAGTTTGGCCTCCCAAAGACACAAAGAGGGTAAAGAAAACACACGCTAATGTAAAGAAGATTTTATGTCCACTGTCAACTAGTATCACCTCAGAGCTGTATTTTTAAGACACTCCCAGAAGACACTAATTCCACATCACAATAACCTTTCATACACTACTACTACTACTACAACAACATGCTGTCTGGGTAAAGACATCAAGACAACCTTGTCCATTCACCTTGGCATGGTCAGCACCATTACCTCTGGCATTTGTTTGTTAGCAGGATTATGTAAAAACTACCAATTTTCCATGAAGCTTGGAGGGATGGTGGGCCCAGCAATGAACCCAGTAGATTTTAAGCCAGTTCTGGATCAATATGCAGATTCAGAATTCCTTTTTCTTTCTTATACATCGTGCACCAGGGCTTATTTAAGATATTTTTGCTAAAAACAAGTTACATACAAGAGCCAGTTCAGACAGCATGTTTGTTAATAATTCCTTCCTGACCTCATATATGTACATGTCAATATCCTGTCATCACAATAGCTTCAGCCACTGAAAAAATGAAATTATATGTTTTACACTTTTAGGTACCATTCCAGGCCAGTCCAATACAGTCACGTCAGATGTGCTCACACAGCATGCTTTACATTATGATGTTGCCTAATTATGGCTGGTGAAACTGAGAGGCATGTACGTAATCAGTTATTGTGTCTGTTTGTGGCTGTGAGTATCTGTCCATCTGTCCACCTCTCTGTTTCAGCTCATGCGGTCAAAATTAAGTGGAACTAAATGCTTGTATCATTGTATCACCATATTTTCTCGACTTTTAATTTGACAGAATTTCAAAATAACGCTTTGTTTTTGAAATGAACACCAAAATAGCTCACCTTTACCGTCAATGGAACGGTACTGCGCATGCGCCCAGAAACTCCCGCCAGAGGAAAGTACTGAGCAATCTGCCGATACTGGGTGAACAAATGTCTTTTTGCCCCTCTGTTTTCTTCTTCTGCCACTGAACAGCAAAAGCTCCTATTCGTCTTGTCATTGTATTCACGTACCTCCGTCACCTCCCCCATTTAAAATGTCTGCCACTGTGCTCTTCTTTTGTGGTTGGATTGCAACTGTTCAAATCAGTTTGGTGGCTCTTGGTTGCTGCCAACAGTGCAGGCATGTGAACAGCAGATTATTTTCACTGCGCATGTGTGTACTTCAAAACTACTGGATGGATTTGGATGAAATTTTTACCAGAGGTGGTCCTTGGGCTAGAGAGGAACCCATACCATTTTGGTGATGATCCTAGAACGCATACCTCTACCAAGGCTCTTATCTTCTCACAGTGTGTTAGCAAGAATACTCCAAAACTACTGGATGGATTTGGATGAAATTTTTTACCAGAGGTTGTCCTTGGGCTAGAGAGGAACCAATAACATTTTGGTGATGATCCAAGAATGCATACCTCCGCCAGTGCTCTGGCACCGAGGCATCAGCACCTTGGTGCTTTCATTTGAAGCAGGCGGATAGATCTTCAAGCTTGCATGCCACTGGAACTTCTTGTTTGGTTGTGGCTCTCCGACGTAACCTGGAAGGGTGAGTTGTTTTTTTTTTTGCTCTGCACAGCACATGCGCTCTGGGGACTTGGCGTCTTCTGCCTTTTTGGTTGAAATGCTGCAGTGAGTGACCGCATGCACCCCTGCCTGGATGGTGACGCCACTACATTTCACAGAATGAGCTCCCATTGAAAAGGACTGCTGAGTTATCAATTAACTGACAACTAATCTAATTTAGTCAACTAAATTCTTATTGACAGTTAATCAGAAGTCAATTAATCATTAACATCCCTAATTTCTACCATGTGGATAAACTTGATTACTTGATAATGTGAGTTCATATCACGACATACCGTGTATTGTGATACAGAGAAATTATATTGCAATTTTTTTTTTTTTTAAGCTATATCACCCAGTCCTAGTCTGGTGTCTCTTATCTTCCTCTTGACAATATTCCATAGATTCTGTATGGGGTTGCTGGCCAATCAAGTACAGTGATACTAGGATCATTAAACCAGGTGGTACTTTTGGTAGTGTGGGCAGGTGTCAAGTCATGCTGGAAAATGAAATCAGCATCTCTATAAAGCTTGTCAGCAGAATCCATAACATTTTAGTAATTATCCCAGTATGCATACCTCTACCAAGGCTCTTATCTTCTCACAGAGTGTTAGCAAAAATAATCCAAAACTACTAGATGGATTTGGATGAAGTTTTTACCAGAGGTGGTCCTTGAGCTAGAGAGGAACCCATAACATTTTGGTGATGACCCGAGAACGCATACCTCCGCCAAGGCTCTGGCACCGAGGCATCAGCACCTTGGTGCTTTCATTTTTTACAGATCATGTTAATTCCGAGGAGATGCCAGGGCAGACCCAGGACACGCTGGAGAGACTATGTCTCACAGCTGGTCTGGGAACACCTTGGTATTCTCTCTGAAGAGCTGGAACAGGTGACTTGGGAGAGGGAAGTCTGGGCTTCTTTGCTTGAACTGCTGCCTCCGTGACCTGGACCTCCACAAAAGTGGTAGAGAATGGATGGATGGATGGATGGATTAATTCAAATGGCTTCCTATAAAATGTTTGCCATTAAACAGAAAGTTTCCATTCAACTCAAATTTCTCACACTTAATAACAGATCTGCCTTGAACACAGCATCGACTCATAGTTATAACACCACCTGCTGGTTGCAGGAAGGTTCTCTCTGTGTCACAAATACCACCAAAGCAGCACATCCCCTTACTGCGTATTCTATGACAGTGGTTCCCAACTTGGGGTCCTTGGAACGTTCAGGTTTCTGTGGCAAATGTTGCAATTTCACTTCTTAATTGGTCCAAAAAAGTGTAAATAATTTGCAGTTGATGTGCATGGGTGCATACAAAACACACACACAACATTGGCAAATCATTTGCAACTTTTTTTGGACCAATTAAGAAGTGAAATTACAGCATTTTCCACAGGAACCTGAACATTCCAGGGACCCCAGGTTGGGAACAACTGCTCTGACATTGCATCTTTGAATGAGGAAGTCCTCTCTTTATCCTTCACATTGATTAGGAGTGTGAAAGGGTCACCCCAAGGAAGCTATTTAAAGCTTTTGGCAGGGGGTCCAGTTTCTACAATAAAATGAAAACGGATTAGATATTGGCCAGATGTCTTTTGTGTACAGCAACATGCATACAAACATATAACAGACATATAACACATAATCCCAACATTTGTTTACATTAAATTAGTAGGAAAGGAGAAGATACATTGGCAAGTTATTAAATACTAGTGAAGTGACATCAATATATAAAACAAAATAACAATGGGGTGACAACTCATCATTAAGCAAGTTTTGTGTAACAAATAGTGGATTAATTTTAAAAAATGTCAGGTCAGGCATTGGTTTGCTTGCTACCGGAAAACCATGAAAACTGGTACTACCTGTCTCATTGGTCGGGCCGTCGGAGACTCAATTGGCAACCCTGCCCTTCCGAGGGTGTGGAGGATGAAACTGGGCATCTTCGCAGAACTAAAAACAATATCTGTCACAGGTCTGTGGTGGACCACTCCCACTTACACGAGGTGAGACTGGACATCCTGGCATATAAGCACATCTGTCGCAAGGTCTGTGGTGGACTTTTGCCAGTCGGTACATCGTGACATGCACTACACAAAGAGCAGAGATAAACAAACCTATCATCTGGTCAGTCACTGCAACAGATACTGGAGTCGGTTTGTCTTGGCCTGTCCTTGCCACTGATAATACCTCCATCTGCCAAGAATGTGCCGCTAGTCCAGCAAAAGTTAGTGGTACTCAAATACTTTGCAAGCAGTTTCACGAAATGGTCAGTCAGAGAGCAACTCATACCGGCTTGGACGTCGGTCGGGAGTTCCTGGCAGCGGGGGAAGGGACAGAGCTGCGTGGAGGAATCTGATCAGACCTAAATGAAGCAGTCATTGTCGCCCCCGACAGACTGCTATGATGATGATATACAATGATAGGAGTTGCATTTTTAGTTTTTTCTTGAAATGACATGACAGCAAAGATGAGTATAGGCCTAAATACATCAGTGTGGTGGCCTCAAAGCCCTTGACTGAATCTGAATATACATTTACTGACAAATTTATTATTTGCTGCTGTATAAGAATGTCAAATGTCACAGTACTGTCACGATTTTAACTTTGAGCAAATAAAACTTTATTCAGTATTTTTGCTCCTGCTGAACACCACATGTCTAACATGCAGTTGACCATCTACCGACTGATCTTCCATTTTGTGAACCACTTATCCAGCCGAGGGATGCTTGAGCCTCCTCCACTTTACATAGTGGGAGGAGTAGGGCTGCAGCCAGGGCAAATCACCATCCATGTGTGGCACTGAAGCTTCATTACATACAGTGCATCCGGAAAGTATTCACAGCACTTCACTTTTTCCACATTTTGTTGTTACAGCCTTATACCAAAAGGGATTAAATTAATTTTTTTCCTCAAAATTTTACACACAATACCCCATAATGACTATGTGGAAAAAAGTTTAGGGTTTGTTTGTTTGTTTTAGATTTTTTGCAAATTTATTAAAAATAGAAAACTAAGAAATCACATGTACATAAGTATTCACAGCCTTTGCTCAATACTTTGTTGATGCACCTTTGGCAGCAATTACAGCCTCAAGTCTTTTTGAATATGATGCCACAAGCTTGGCACACCTATCTTTGGACAGTTTCGCCCATTCCTCTTGGCAGCACCTCTCAAGCTCCATCAAGCTGGATGGGAAGCGTCGGTGCACAGCCATTTTCAGATCTCTCCAGAGATGTTCAATTGGATTCAGGTCTGGGCTCTGGCTGGGCCACTCAACGACATTCACAGAGTTGTCCTGAAGCCACTCCTTTGATATCATGACTGTGTGCTTAGGGTTGTTGTCCTACTGAAAGATGAACCGTTGCCCCAGTCTGAGGTCAAGAGCGCTCTGGAGCAGGTTTTCATTCAGGATGTCTCTGTACATTGCTGCATTCATCTTTCCCTCTATTCTGACTAGTCTCCCAGTTCCTGCCGCTGAAAAACATCTCCACAGCATGATGCTGCCACCACCATTGGCATGGTTATGAGCGGTGCTTGGTTTCCTCCAAACATGATGCCTGGCATTCACGCCAAAGAGTTCAATCTGTGTCTCATCAGACCAGAGAATTTTGTTTCTCATGGTGTGAGTGTCCTTCAGGTACCTTTTGACAAACACCAGGTGGACTGCCATGGGCCAGGACTGGCTTCTGTCTGGCCACTCTACCATACAGGCCTGATTGGTGGATTGCTGCAGAGATGGTTGTCCTTCTGGAAGGTTCTCCTCTCTCTGCAGAGGAACACTGGAGCTCTGACAGAGTGACCATCAGGTTCTTGGTCACCTCCCTGACTAAGGCCCTTCTCCCCTGATCACTCAGTTTAGATGGCCAGCCAGCTCTCGGAAGAGTCCTGATTCTGAACTTCTTCCATTTACAGATGATGGAGGCCACTGTGCTCATTTGGACCTTCAAAGCAGCAGAAATTTTTCTGTACCCCTCCCCAGATTTGTGCCTCGAGACAATCTTGACTCAGAGGTCTACAGACAGTTTCTTTGACTTCAAGCTTGGTTTGTGCTCTGACATGCACTGTCAACTGTGGGACCTTACATAGACAGGTGTGTGCCTTTCCAAATCATGTCCAATCAACTGAATTTACCACAGGTGGACTCCAATTAAGCTGTGGAAACATCTCAGCGATGATCAGTGGAAACAGGATGCACCTGAGCTCAATTTTGAGCTTCATGGCAAAGGCTGTGAATACTTATGTACATGTGATTTCTTAGTTTTTTTTTATTTTTAATAAATTTACAAAAATCTAAAAAACAAAAAAACAAAAATTCACATTGTCATTATGGGGTATTGTGTGTAGAATTTGAGGGGAAAAAATGAATATAATCCATTTTGGAATAAGGCTGTAACAAAACAAAATGTGTCAATAGTGAAGCGCTGTGAATACTTTCCGGATGCACTGTATATATGTGAAAGTCAGAAATATCTTCATCACTTTTTCTGCAGATGCTCTGTTGTTGCCTAAATGCTCTGGTCTACCATAACTTTGAAAACAGTCTAACTTAATTTTAGGAAATAAGCTTTTGATGATCTTCAAATCTTATCCTTTACTATACTAAATATAGACTACAGCCTTTGCATTAGTAGCACTGCACAAATGCAAACAATAGGAAAGGTCTGTTAACTTAAAGTTTGTACCAATCTTAAGATTGTTCTCCAGATCTCCACTTGCAGAGAACTACCTGCCATCTTTTATTTTGCAGTGACATCTTCTGGTGGATAAGAAGCATAACCACTTTATTTCCATTGTACCAAGAACTGTGCAAGATTTTGTTAGAATTAAAGGTAAAGACTGTTTCTAGGTATAAAAATAGACACTGGCAGAGTCTGTCGTAATTTCTCATAATAAATAGGAAACCTAATTCTAGAAACTATAGGTTTAAAGTGTTAAGGATTTAAAGGGATGAAAGTGTAGTTCTACTTGTAATGCATAATAATTAGGGCAAATCCAAAACAAATAATCAAATGTTTTGTACAGTCTCATTTTTCAGTGGTATGTATCAGCATCAGTGTTGTTTCTTACTTTTTAATCATAAATACACATCTTTTCTTATAAATTTCAGCCCTTTTCTCTTGTAAATTTACTTCATTTTCCTCATGAATATGCATTTTTCCCCTATAGTTGAAGTTTTTCTCATAAATTATCATTTTTCTTATAAACTGGCAGTTTTTTGGTAAATTTGAGTCTTTCTTATAGACACTACTCACAAAAAGTTAGGGATATTTGGCTTTCGGGTGAAATTTATGGAAAATGTTAAAAAGTTCATGCTACAGTCATATTATATCATGAAAGTAGGGCATTTAAGTAGAAGCATGCAATGGTGATTTCCTCATCTCAAACAATTTATTGAAACAAAAGCCAACAACAGTGGTGGGTATACCACAACAAAAAAAGTCAATGTCTCAATGACTTGCCATGTGCCCTTGAACATCAATTATAGCTTGACAACAACATCTTGTGCTGTTCACAAGTCAACTTATTTTCTGCTGAGGCATGGCATTCCACTCTTGTTGAAGGGCGGCCCTCACGTCATTGAAGTTGTGGGGTGTAGGGTTACGAGCCTCGACATGGCGACTCAGCTGATCCAATAGGTTTTCTGTGGGATTCAGGTCTGGAGAAAGTGCAGGCCACTCCATTTGAGGTACCCCAGCCTCCACCAGCCGTTCCCTAATGATGCAACCTTGATGAGCTGGAGCATTGTCATCCATGAAGATGAAATTAGGCCTGTGTTGTTCATGCAGGGGCACAATGACTGGATTAATGATGTTATTCAGGTAGTATCGTCTTGTCACTGTACCATTCACAAGGTGTAGGGCAGTTCTGTATTGACTAGACACACTTGCTCAGACTGTAACACCATCATCACCAAAGGCTCCACGGTGGCTGATGCATAGCTGTCTCCTTGATGTCTCCAACATCGTTGGCAGCCATCATTTCTGCTCAGTGTGAATCAGCTTTCATCAGAGAACAGCAGTGAGGCCCACCGGTCCCTCGTCCAGCGTAAATGCTCCCTGGTCCATGCAAGACGATGATGCCTGTGCCTGGTGGTGTGGTCAAGTACTCTTGCAGATCATCTAGCACACAGACCATGCTGATGTAGGTTTCGAATGGTGTGACATGACACTTGGGTGCCTCTCACCTCCCTTAAATGTGCCTGAGTTGAGTGGCGTTCATCATCTGGTTCCACAGGGCACTGTTCACAATGAAGTTGTCATTAGTGTGGGGTGTGGCCAAAGGACGTCCACTTCTATGCCTTTCTGTTACTCTTCCAGTCTCTCTGTATCTCTGTTACAACCTGCTGATGATACTCTGTGACACTCTAAGCCAGGGGTGTCAAACTCATTCCATGGAGGGCCAAGACCCTGCATGTTTTACTTCCACCCAATGTCTCCAGCAGGTGTTTTCACTGATCAGCAATCAGTGGGAAGAAATTCAGTGAGATCACCTGTTGAAGACACTGGGTGGAGGTAAAACCTGCAGGGTCTTGGCCCTCCATGGAATGAGTTTGACACCTGTGCTCTAAGCTCAGTGGCCACTTTCTTCTGAGAACATCCTGTTTGAAGCCTTGCAATGGTGAGGTACTGTTGATCAGTTATTAGGTATCATCTTGGTCTCTTGATGTCAAAATGTGAACAGCATGATGAAGAGGACTGTTTAAATACCAATTCTTATTCAACCAGAAAATGTACTGTATTGGTCGATTCATGGATCAAACACCTGTTGTGAATTTTGCTGTTAAGCAGCTTGTTAGAGAACAGCAAGTTATGCAAAAAGTACTGAAACATTGAACAGTTGGACATGTTCATTCAAAAGGTTAGAGAAGGTCCAATTAAGTTCACCTGTAAAGGTTATAGTGCATTTTAGGTGCATCCTGAAATTTCACCCAGAAACCAAATATCCCTAACTTTTTGTGAGTAGTGTATATTTGCAGATTTGTTCAGGTGAATTTCTGAAAATTTTGGTAACTTTTGAAACTTATCAGTTTGTGAGATTTTTAACATTTCTTGTTACCAGTGTAATACACTGTGTGTACAGTCCTGATAATAATCATGATGATGATCTTTTTTATTCTAGCTCATGTGAAGAGAATATTTAAATCTTTTTTGTAATCTACATAAGTGACTTATCTTTTCTGGAACTAATATTGTCTAAATTTTATGACCTTATTTGTTAGAAGATAATTTCATTATACTAATAATCAAGAAAACTTTAATGAACACCTCCCATTACATCCAAAACAACTTTTTACCCATTAATTAATGCCACATAATTAAATGATAATTATTTTTTCCTAAATAATTTGTTTTATCTTATCTTTATTTGGATTAAAGACACACACACATATACATACATGGGGTGTTCCAGTTTTATTTAACGACTTCCTCAATAAATATAGCACCATTTCAGAGGAGAAAACATCGACGGAAACAGGAACATTTGTAATGATGCCAATATTAGCTAAAGTTCTTTTGGATGCTATAGTTGATTAAAGATTGGAGATGAGTTACAGATAATCAGTCTATCCCCAGCCCTGCAGAGGATTAATTTAAATGAAGGAGGGTGTATAATCTAATCATTTCAACTTCTACATTAAGACCATACAAACATGCTGCTGTGAGTTAATATAAAACAACCACAATGACACAAAGTTTCCACTAAAGCACAAACATCTTCAGCTGTACAGACTTCTGCTGGAAGAAAGTGTATTTCAGTTTAACAGTTTACGTTTGTATATTACAGTTTGGGCTTGTAGTTCATATTTATTTATGCTGCATCAACTTAATATGAATGTTTGATTATAGTATTTCAAAGAAATGGCAAAAGAAGTGTATTGTTTGTTGTTTAAGTATTTAAAAATGGTGAAAACACATTTTCGGCTCAACTACAACTCACTGAAAGAATATTTTAAAACTAGAAAAGAAATAACTAAAAAGGATCTGTTGTTATTTATGTATAAAGTTGCATCGTCATATAACTCCTCTCAAGTCAAAAGATTGTTTAAACTGACCAGAGGGAGGCTCTCCATTCCTGGGAAAAGTAGCACAGGAAAAGTTAGGGAATAAAAAGAAGGTAAACATCCCTTTAAGCACCTTACAAAGGTGGGCAGGGCTCTTGTTTTATCTTTATCATGTTATTACCATGTTTTATCATGCTGTTACACCCTCTGTAGACCAACTGTAGGTGATGAAAACAATTCTAGTCTAACTATTAGCTTATGATTTACTTTTTATTTTAACATTTATTCCCTGACTAAGAACTTCCAAGTCTGACTTTTACCAATATTCATCACCATCATTCACCATTAATATGTATTAATCGGTAGAGGTGGAAAGTAACTAGTTACATTTAATCCAGTACATGTACTCAACTGACTTTGTCATAAAATTACAGTTTTGTGAATAGTTTTATTGCAGGATACTCTTTACTTGAGTGGATTGATGAGGAATAAACCTGCACTTTTACTCAAGTACATTTGGTCACACTCCTGGAGTTAATTTTGAGTCATGTTTTTTTTCTCTTTTCTTACTCAGGAAATATTTGAGTTACAATGGAGTGGGTTCTTTTATGATTTGGATTTTATTAGAGGGTACATGTGCCAAATTTAATATTTGAGTTTCTCCAGAATAACACATCTAAGAGGAAAAACCTCACTAATTTTTTGAGCATAAAGTTGTAATTTTCGTTGGCAAAAGTCACAAATTTATTACTAAAAGCTGCCAATTTATAAGCAAAAAGTAGTAATTTTAGCTGGAAAAATGTCACAAATTGATGAGGTTAAAAAAGTAAATTTGTCAAAAAAAGTTCTAAATTTACAAGAAAAATGTCACATATTTATGAGAAACCTGAAAAATTGAGAAGAAAATCACAAATTTATGATGAAAAACAGTAATTTTTGAGGGAAAAAAATCAAATTTATAAAATTTTAAAAATATGAAGAGTTATAGAGGGAAAAAAATGAAGAAATTAATGTGACTGAAGTTGTTCACTATTCAAGTAACTTTTTTAGTAGATGCTACCTTTTATTCAAATAATTTCTTTACTGACTACTTGTACTTGAGTAATTAATGCCATAAAGCAGCACTACTTTTACTTGAGTACAGTTTTCTGGCGAGTCTACCACCTCTGTTACTAGGTTCTGACACATTAATATAGTTTTAAAAAAAAAAAAACAACAACTTTATTTCTCAGACAGTTTACCCTTTAGGAGTGTTTTTTTTTAATTTTCTGGATTTCTCTGTTTCCTCCTTTATATTTTCACGAGGATACTGGCAGTTCTTCATTTCTGAATTTTATTTCTCTCTCTACTTCCTGAAGTTTCCGAGCTGAACGCCCCTCCGTCCGGTCACACAGCGAAATGTCCCTGGCTGGATGTTCCAGTATTTAACAGGGTTGGCGAACAGACTGATGCCCGTGAACAGGTTCTTCTTGTCGCTGGGCCTGATGGGACAGAAGTCGTTGATTCCCACACTGCTGATTTTGTTCCCATGGAGGAATACTCGCTGAACAGACAGAGAGAATTTGCTTAAGTTAGATGGTGTGCTGCGAATCAAGAGTTGTCCACACATGCTGCTTTTTACATCAGAAACTCTTCAGGAAGGTATAAAATTCTTTCCTGATTTATTTAATGTCATGTTTATGAGCAAGAGCAATATTTTTTAGTAGTCCAAGGATAGAGAGTTGAGGAAGCTGGCGTTTTGTTTTTGTTTCCCTTCCATTTTGGCAAAAGTAGAGCATAAAGTATGTCCCACCTAGGCTTGTAACAGTAACAAATTTTGGCAGACAATAAATTTTTCCAGAAATTATCACAATAAACGATATAATCATTGATGTCATGAATACTATTTTATGCCTTGGATATCTATCTATAATTGCAACATATCTCATTCTGTGTGTGTGTGTGTGTGTGTGTGTGTGTGTGTGTGTGTGTGTGTCTGTCTGTCTGTCTGTCTGTCTGTCTGTTCCACGCATATCTCTTGAACCGTTCGTCAGACTGGCCAAAGATTTTATACGTGCTTTGCTGTAGGGGTGGGTTCAAAAGATTGATTCAAGGATCTGGATCGATCCACGTTTGACTGAGCTGATATCAATCAACAAAATCCATGGATCGATCCTTTAATATACTGCTTTTATGTCTGTGAACGTCTGCTGAGTCTGATCGGGTCGAAACTGGGTCAGTGAGCCAGGAACAGCGGTGAAGAACCAGAAACACCCGGAGTGCTAATGGAGCTAACAGGTAACAGCGATGCTGGTTCTTCTTCTGTGATGTGAAAACGGTTCACTGCGGTTCACTGCAATGATCCGCATGTGCTGCGGTTCACTGCGGTTCACTGCGGCACATGCGTACGTCTTTACTTCCGTGTTTACATGAGCGGAGTTGTTGTGCGCATCTCATTTATCAACAGAAGTCACCGTCACACTGTTGACTGTCCTCAACAGTTTCCGAATATTTTTCATAAAGCGGGGATAAACGGTTTTGTACTACGTGCAGCGCTGTGTTGGAACATACTGTAGTCGACAATTGATAAACACCAAACGGAAAATGCATGGAGACTGGCTGAAACTTGTGAACAGGGAGGGAGACTTGGAGCTGCTGAGATTGTAAGTAAAATATCATGTTTGTTTTAACATTTGTGTCGTAAATTAATAATTTTATCCAGCATGATGGCATTTTCTTTTGCAAACCATGGATACGGTAGTTAACTGTTGGTTAAACGCTGTGAATAAATACAGAATAAAGGTACAGTGGTGTGAAAAAGTGTTTGCCCCCTTCCTGATTTCTCATTTTTTTTGTATGTTTGTCACACTTACATGTTTCAGATCATCAAACAAATTTAAATATTAAACAAAGATAACACACATAAACACAAAATGCAGTTTTTAAATGAAGGTGTTTATTATTAAGGGTAAAAAAAAATCCAAACCTACATGGCCCTGTGTGAAAAAGTGATTGGCACCTCCCGTTAAAACATAAATTAACTGTGGTTTATCACATCTTTGGAAAGCTGAGTTCAATTTCTCTAGCCACGCTCAGGACTGATTACTGCCACACCTGTTTTCAATCAAAAAATCACTTAAATAGGACCTGCCTGACAAAGTGAAGTAGACCAAAAGATCCCCAAAAGCTTGACGACATGTTGTGATTCAAAGGTATTCAAGAAGAAATGAGAAACAAAGTAATTGAGAGCTACCAGTCTGGAAAAGGTTATGAAGCCATTTCTAAAGCTTTGGGACTCCAGCAAACCACAGTGAGAGCCATTATCTACAAATGGTGAAAACATGGAACATTGGTGAACCTTCTCAGGAGTGGCCGGCCGACCAAAATTACCCCAAGAGCGCAGCGACGACTCATCCAAGAGGTCACAAAAGACCCCACAACAACATCCAAAGAACTGCAGGCCTTACTCCAGACTCCACCATAAGAAAGAGACTGGGCAAAAATGGCCTGCATAGCAGAGTTCCAAGACATAAACCACTGCTGGGCAAAAAGAACATAAAGGCTCATCTCAGTTTTGCCAGAAAACATCTTGATGATCCCCAAGATCTTTTGAACTTTTTGGAAGGTGTGTTCTCATTACATCTGGTGTAAAAGTAACAGCATTTCAGAAAAGGAACATCATACCAACAGTAAAATATGGTGGTGGTAGTGTGATGGTCTGCGGCTGTTTTGCTGCTTCAGGACCTGGAAGACTTGCTGTGGTAAATGGAACCATGAATTCTGCTGTCTACCAAAAAATCCTGAAGGAGAATGTCCGGCCATCTGTTCGTGACCTCAAGTTGAAGCGCACTTGGGTTCTGCAGCAGGACAATGATCCAAAACACACCAGCAAGTCCACCTCTGAATGGCTTAAGAAAAACAAAATGAAGACTTTGGAGTGGCCTAGTCAAAGTCCTGACCTGAATCCGATTGAGATGCTGTGGCATGACCTGAAGAAGGCGGTTCATGCTCGAAGAACCTCCAATGTGTCTGAATTACAACAATTCTGCAAAGATGAGTGGGCCAAAATTCCTCCACAGCGCTGTAAAAGACTCATTGCTGTTATCGCAAACGCTTGATTGCAGTTGTTGCTGGTAAGGGTGGCCCAACCAGTTATTAGGTTTAGGGGGCAATCACTTTTTCACACAGGGCCCTGTAAGTTTGGATTTTTTTACACTTAATAATAAACCCCTTCATTTAAAAACTGCATTTTGTGTTTACTTGTGTTTTCTTTGTCTAATATTTAAATTAGTTTGATGATCTGAAACATTTACTGTGTGACAAACATACAAAAAAATGAGAAATCAGGAAGGGGGCAAACACTTTTTCACATCACTGTATATTTTATGAGATAATGGACTTCTAGCACTTAAGTGAGAGATTTGAAGATAATAAACTACAATAAAATTAAAATGGCAGAATTAATAAAGGTTGCCATACAATGAGCCATTTTTACTCAATATAACTAATCTGAAATGAACAAATCTTCCCAGGAAATGAATTGAAGCCCTTTTCAAAAATTGAAAGTTAATTTGTAGTTAAAATATAAACAACAAAAAATAAATGAAACTAAATTATTAAAACCTACTGTGGTGTGGGGATTTAAAAATTTGATTAATTTTACTTTGAAATCTCTTCTCCTTTTCATCTCCCCTTCAGATCTGTGAAGACTGGGTTTCCACTCCAAGATACATCCTGCACTGAGACGTTCTGAAGGGAAGAGGTTGTCAGTGGAGGAGCCATCCCTGCTTCATTGTGGATTTCAGCACAGAAGAAGACCTCAAATTTTTCAGGGGTCTTAGTTTTCAGATTCAAGAAGGTGCTGCCATAATTTTCTCCATACTCTAACATGCATTCAATGCAATTTAGTAGTTGTAATGACTAATTCTTTTATTTCTTTTTTTATTTATGTTCTCAGCAAGAATACAATGTTGGTCATTTTTTGACAACTTTTTTTTTTTCCACAATATCTTTATTGAACCTTTTTTTTTTTTTTAACAAACATGATACAAACAATCAAACACTAACACTAAAGTACTACAAAAAAAAAAAAATACCCTAAAAACACCAACAACCACCAACAAAATCAAGTCTTCAACAATGCTCCTCTGTTTAGTCTAGACAATCCAATACATTAGTATACATATTATGTTCACCAGTTTGGAATTTACAAGGTCCACACACATCATTCACCTTCTTCTTCAAGAGTTATGTTTAAATTTTTTACATAATCAATAAAAGGTCTCCATATATTCTCAAACACAATTTCCTTTGATTTCAGTATATATGTTATTCTTTCTAATGGAAGGTTTGTTAACATCTGTCTTAACCACTGAGTCACATCTGGTCTATGAGTCTTTTTCCATAATAGTGCAATACATTTTTTGGCATTAAGCAAACTGAGGTCTATGAATGTTCTTTCACTTTTATTGAAATTATGCTTTTCTGGGTACAGACCCAACAAAAACAGTTTAGGATTCAATATGATTTGTTTTGAGATTATTTTTTCAATTGTTACCCTCACCTCCTCCCAAAACATTCTTATTAATCTACATTCCCATAAACAATGAAATAGGGTTCCTTTACTTTCCATGCATTTTGTGCATGTATCTGGTATATTTTTGTTATATCTATTTAACTCCTCCGGTGTAACATACATCCGCATTAACCATTTGAAATGTATCAATTTAAGGCGTGCATTTATTGATTTGGTTTGAGCTTCTGTACAAGCCAATTCCCATTGTTCCTCTGAAATTTCAATTTGCAGATCTTCTTTCCAGTAGTTTAATCTTTTCAGTGAATTTTCACTTGAAGATAGTGTCAATGAGTTATAAAACTCTGAAATAATACCCTTTCTTTTACTATCTTTCATCATCATTTTTTCCAAGGATGAATAAATAGGTCGAGTGAGAGCTTTATTTTGATTTGATCGAATAAAGTTTCTAAGTTGAAGATATTTAAAAAAATGTGTTCTATTGAGATTAAATTTGATCCTCAGCTCTTCAAAAGACATTATGTTGTCTGCACATGGCAAATATAAATCCTGAATCTTTTGTATCCCTTTTAAATTCCATACTTTAAATACAGCGTCCGCTCTCCCTGGTTTAAAATATTGATTACCCCATATTGGACTAAATTGTGACAATAACTGTGGTTCTTTTAAATAGTTTTTAGCTTCACACCATATTTTGATCATATGCTTTACAAATGGATTTTTAACTTGTTTTTGTAATTTTTTTGCCGAATCTGAGTATATGAATATGGGAAGAGGTAAAGGTAAATTGTATGATTCCATTTCAGTCCAGTGAGGGAGATCATTTGATGAAAAATAATATGTCATAGACCTCAGTTGTGCCGACCAATAATACAACATAAAATTTGGACATTTCAGACCTCCACGATCAAATGGTAAATATAATAAAGACAAACGTAATCTAGCCCTCCTGTTGTTCCATATAAATTCCACTAACTTTTTTTTTATTCTTGAGAATAGATCTAAAGGTGGTGATAAGGGAATGTATTGAAATAAATAAAGTATTTTAGGTAAAATATTACTTTTAAGTATATTGATTCTCCCGATCATCGACATTGGTAGTGACATCCATCTCTGAGTTAACTCATTGATATCTGACATTAAGGCTTCATAGTTGACACTGGCGACTGATTCTAGCTTAGGCATAATTTGGATTCCTAAATATTTAAACTGATTTACAACATTGAATTGATTTACCTCAGGGGCTGGGTAATTTCTCTGGGTCTCATTTAGCATTAATATTGAAGATTTAGTTTTATTTATTTTATATCCTGATATTTCCCCAAAATTCTTTATTAAATTCAACAAGGTTGGAATTGATTTTTTTAGATTCGACATAAACAAAATTATATCATCGGCGTACAGGGAGATTTTATGTTCTGTTGGTCCAACTTTAATTCCATATATTTGTGAATGTAAACGTATCGCTATCGCTAAAGGTTCAATTGCCATAGTAAACAGTAAAGGTGAAAGTGGACAGCCTTGTCGACATCCTCTATTGATTTTTATTGGTTTTGAAATATTGTTATTTGTTAGGATTTCTGCTGTAGCATTATTGTATATTATTTGAACCCATTTTATGAAATTATTTCCAAGTCCAAACCTTTGTAGGACTTCAAAAAGAAAGGGCCATTCAACTCTATCAAAGGCCTTTTCGGCGTCCAATGATAGGAGAGCTGTATCCGGTGCTTCTTTATTAAAATAAATAATATTAAATAGTCTTCTTACATTATGGAAGCCTTGTCTACCCTTTATAAAGCCATTCTGATCTCGATTAATAATATTTGGTAAAATTTCTTGTATTCGTCTTGCTAAAATTTTACAGATTATCTTAAGGTCGGCGTTTAATAGGCTTATTGGTCTCATATTTTCACATTTATTAGAGGGCTTACCTGGTTTTGGCAGCAGTATAATTAAGGCATTATTTATGTATGATGGTAAATTATTATTTTGAAATGCTTCTAAAACCATTTCCAAAAAAGGTTTTATTAATTTATTCTTAAATTTTTTATAAAGGTCAACTGGAAGACCATCTGGTCCTGCACTTTTTCCTGATTTCATATTATCAATGGCTAGCCCAACTTCTTCTTGACTAATTTTAGACTCCAATATCTCCCTGTTTTCATTTGGAATACACGGTATAGATAGTTCGTTCAAAAACCCATTTAGTTTTGTTAAATCAGGTTCATTTTTGGTATCATATAATTTTTCATAGTAATCTCTAAAGGCTCTATTAATTTCTAAAGGATCTATAACTACCTGTCCGTTACTTATAATACTGGTAATTGGTGTTTTAATTTCCAATTGTTTAATCTGCCATGCTAATAATTTTCCTGATTTTTCACCTTGTTCATAAAAAGATTGTTTCAATCTTAGAAGACTCGAGGCAGCTCTATTCGCTGATTTTTTGTCGTATTCAGCTCTCAAAATCAGTAATTCATTCTCCAACCTTGGGTCACTTCCTGCATACACTTTTTCCTGAAGACTTTTTATTTTATGTTCCAATTTAGCTCTCTCCTCTCGAGTCTTCTTAGATTTTGATCCTGTATAACTAATAATATGTCCCCTAATAAAAGCTTTGAAAGCCTCCCACTTTACACATGCTGATGTTTGTGTAGTATTGATGTCAAAGAACTCGTCTATCTGTTTTTCTATATACTTGACAAATTCCTCATCCTGAAGCCATTTATGCTGAAATTGCCATCTACCTGATTCCTTTGTCAATTTTTTATCTACATATATTAGACAACAGGGTGCATGATCAGAAATTACGATGTTATCATAAAAGCAGTTTTGAATCTTGGACCTTAATTCTGTGGAAATCAAAAAATAATCAATACGTGAGAATGTCTTGTAGGTACTGGAATAACAAGAATAGGCTTTAACTTGTGGTTTCATTTCTCTCCATATATCTAACAATCTCAATTCTTTCATAAAATGATTAATAGTCATCCTACATCCAATGTGCGTACAATCCAGTCCTGTTGATCTATCCACACCTGGATTCAATGTACAATTAAAATCCCCTGCTATTATATGTTGCCCTGTAAGTGATGATAAGATGAGAAATAAATTAGCAAAGAACTTCTGATCATCTATATTGGGACCATATAAGTTCACAAGATTTATATTTTCTAATAGCAAAGAACCTTGAATGATTACATATCTTCCAAATTTGTCTCCAATTACATTTTTCACCTGAAAAGGAACTGATTTATGTATGAGAGTCATAACTCCCCTGGCTCGGGATGAAAATGAAGAGGTGAATACACTTCCCTGCCATCTACTCCTAATTCTTTTAACATCCTCCTCTATCAGATGAGTTTCTTGTAAAAACACAATTCTTGAACCCATGTCCTTTATTTTATTCATAACTTGTTTAAGTTTTTTTAAATTTTGTAGACCTCTGCAATTCCATGAAGTTAAATTAAGATTAACCCTTTGGTCCATGATCAATAGAGAGTTTAGGATTACCTTGCAGTGTAAACATGCTCATACAGAGAAGCAAAAACATGAGTGGTTGAACATTCATCCTACAAACTACACACAAACAAATTTCCCCTTCCCACACTTGTGGCAAACCCCCCAAAATCAAAAGAAAAATTCTGTCTCCCGATATAGCCATCGACCGTTCCACACCCACGGGGAACAGCCTAAGCCACTCCTTCTTCATCCTCCCAATCACCCTAACTCTACTGCTTTTAATGACGTAACATTAACTCTCTTCTGTAGTTTTCCAACTTAACTCCAAAATTTTTAACAACTTTGTACATCATAGTTTTTTGGTTTTTTTTGTTTGTTTTGTTTTTGTTTTGTTTTTTTAATATATAATACAATCTATATTTTGTAAACTTACTATTTACTTCAAGTCAGTCAGATGCCTGTGCAAATGCTTAATTATTCTACCTTATATTTTGTTCATGCTTAGCTCCCACCAGTCTCTTCTTCTTCTTTGATCTTCTTGATGAACTCCTGCGCCTCCTCTGGGGTCTTGAAGATGTGGGTTCTGCCCTCATACGTGGTCAGCAGTCTCGCAGGATAGATTACACCATGACGAATCCCAAGGTTGCGCAGCTCCTTACGTACGGGATCAAACTGCTTCCTCAATTGCTGGATTCCTGTGGCCAAATCTGGGTAGAACCGCACCTGCTGGTCCTGGTGTTTAATCTCTCCTTTAGCACGTGCAGCGTTGAAGATCTTCATCCTGTCTCTGTTGCTAAGAAACTTCATAATTAAGGTCCTCGGCGGTCCCTTATCTCTCCGTGGGCCAATACGATGTGCTTTTTCCAGAACCACTGCTGATTGCAACTCCTCGCTGCCCAGCACCTCCGGAATCCACTTTTCCAGAAAGGAACATACGTCCCGACCTTCTGATTCCTCTGGAAGACCCACCAGCCTCAAATTATTCTGTCTCGACCGAGATTCCAAATCCAAAATATTATCTTCCAGAGATTTATTTTTTTTTCCAAAGTGCGCACCTTTAATTGAAGACGGGTGACGTCATCTTCAGCACTAGCGAGACGGAGCTCCATCTGCGCCGTTCGTTCTACACAGTCACCCAATTCCTTTCTTATTCCTTCCAACGCTGTCATAATCCCATCAAATCTAGAGGAAAAGTCCGCTCTCATTGAACTCATGGCAGCCATCAGCGCATCTGCGCCATTCCCCGCAAACATCGCACCGCCGCCAGCCTCCTCCGCCATATATGGAGTTTTGTTTGCTGCGTCACAGACCTGAAAGTCCATTAATTTGGACTGTTTCGGCGGCTCGCTTTTTCCTTTTCCTGGTTTTCCAGCCTTAGGCTTCGCCGACATATCCTCGCCCAAATGCTGGGATACGTTCTGTCCCAAATGAGAGAGTTATTTGCCGATTTTTTTTCTCCAGGAGCAGAGCAGAGCGAGACACGTCCGTCCTACGTGGCAGCCATAACCGGAAGTCTTTTTGACAACTTTTACTGAGCATTTAATTCTAAATAAATCACTGTTTAACAGTAAATTTTTGGCAATCCTGTGCTTTTCTTATGGTGTTACATAGAATAGCATCACTGTAAACTATGGAAAAAACAGCTACTTTAAAATCTGTATTTCCTCACACAACTTTCAGTGCAAAAAACCTCTAAAAATGTCACAACTTTTTGGAAAAGCTCCCACAAATTCAGGCTTTTTGGGCCGCAACAATCATAAAAACAGCCGACGAAATCCTGGAGGGACTGAAATACAGTGAGATTACAGTGGGGCAAAAAAGTATTTAGTCAGCCACCAATTGTGCACGTTCTCCCACTTAAAAGATGAGAGAGGTCTCCAATTTTCATCATAGGTATACCTCAACTGAGAGACAAAATAAGAAAAAATATCCAGAAAATCGCATTGAAGGATTTTTTTTTTTGTAACTTAAGATTTTTATTCATTTTTCATCGTATATATTGCATTCAGATCACAGTCTACATTTAAAAAACAAAGGGGCTAGAGTAAAAAAGAAAAAGAAAAAAAAAAGGGGGGGGGGACAAATGTTGGAGCATCAAGTTTTTAGTTTCCATCTCTTAATTCTTCTGGTTTTTCCAGCGTCTTTGGTTATTCTTTCAATATCTGTCTCGTTGTTGCACTTTGTAGTGTGTCCATTTCCGCCATTTTTTTTCCCATAGTCCTTCTTGCATTCTTTGTCGATATGTTAGTTTTTCCATCATACGTATGTCCTCAATAATGTCAGTCCATTGCTCTTGGTCAGGAAGAACTTCTGATCGCCATTTTTTTGTGATTGTTTTTTTACATGCAATCAACAAGATTTTAACTAGATATCTGTCCTCAGCCTGTATAACATTGTCTCTTTTAAGATCACATAGGTACATCAGGTTACAGTTCATTGGTATATTATATCCTAATATCCTCTGTATTGTCACATGTATAGATTTCCAGAATGATGAGATTTTGCAGCATTTCCAAAACATATGTGAGTGGTCTGCATTTTGAGCCCCACATCCCCTCCAGCATAAAGATTGGGTATTTGTATATTTTCCTTGAATCTGTGGTGTAATGAAAAAGCGAATCAGGTTTTTCCATCCAAATTCCCTCCATGTCCTTGAATTTGTTGATGTGTGTTGTGTTTTCCATATTTCCTGCCAGCTTTCTTCTGTTATGTTTAAATTGAGCTCTTTCTCCCATTTCTCCTTTATATAGTTACTTGAATGATTGTTTGCCATAAGTTTCTGATATAGCTTTGAAATAATTCTTATTTTATTTCCTGTATATGAGCTTAAAATGAATTGTATAATCTCGCTCACATCTGTTTGGAGGTTATGCCTAATCTTCTTCATATAATAGTCTCTCATCTGCAGATATCTGAAGAATTCCGATCTTTCTAGTTTAAATTTTCTCCTGATGTTTACAAAGCTCCCGAGATCTTTTTTTCCGATATTGCCCCATGCTGTGATTCCCTTGTTCACCAGATTTTTGTATCCCCTATCTTGTTTTGCCGGTTCAAACTGACTGTCAAATGCTACCCATTTCAATAGTTTTATGTCTTCCTTTATATTATACTTTTGTACTATTTTATACCACAGTTCTAATGTAAATTTAGTGATTGGGTCTATTTGTTTGATTTGCTTATATGCATCTTTATCTCCTATTATGCTTTGTACTGGGAGTCCCTCAATTTCCTTTTCCATTTCTTTCCATTTTGCCTCATATCCCTCGTCGCACCAACATATGATATATCTTATTTGTGCTGAGTAGTAATATTCTTTTAGACTCGGTAGGCCCATGCCTCCTTTCTCTTTTGGTAACTGGAGAGTTTTATATTTCACTCTTGGTTTTTTACCTCCCCAAACAAATCTCGATATCATCCTGTCCCACTTTGAGAATTGGGCATCTGGAATCTCTGTTGGTAGAGCCTGGAAGAGGTAAAGTAATCTAGGTTGTATGCTGATTTTGACTGTCTCAATTTTTGAATTCAGATCCATATTTAAGATTGACCATCTATCAATATCTTTTTTTATTTCTTGTTCCAACCTATCATAGTTTGCTTTATAGATTTTGCTTAGATCTTTAGGTATGTTCACTCCAAGGTATTTTATTTCTTTTTGTTTCCAGTTTAGTTTGATCTTATCAGTTATCTGGTTTAGAGGGTTATAGTGGAATGTCAGTATTTGTGTTTTTGTTATGTTTATCTTGTATCCTGATAATTTTCCAAAATTTTCTATCAAGTTCATCATTTCCATTATTGATTCATCTGGTTGTTCAAGGTAAACTATAATA